>BSQZ01000074.1:262500-330000 GCA_033239005.1 Lamellibrachia satsuma | reverse complement strand
GAAAAAATATCTAACTTTCTGTTGTGGCCTTCATTTATTTTCCATGTTTCACTTCTATACAACAACAATGGCTTAATAGGTGTGTTAAAAAGCCTCAAGTTATATCTCAATGTGTATATATCTCAATGTGTATATATTTGCTTTACCTTCATGAAAGATACCCTAGCTTTACGAATTATGTTAACAATGTCATCACCATCTCTCCCTTGCTTACTGACGTTAGCATCCAGGTAGTTATACTTGTCCACTTCCTTTTGTTCTTGATCATCAATTAGTTTTCTGTTTTGCACTTGCTCTTTATCCCCAATAGTTAAGTTTTTTTAAGTCTTTTTATTTATTCTTAGTCCTGTCCTTGCTGCAAATTGATTCAATTGTCTTGTCTTTGTTTGGATGTGTGTAGCATGATGCCATGAGTGCTATGTCATCGGCAAAGTCCAGGTCTTCTAATTTTAACGTTCCATCTTATCCCTGTTTTATTTCCTGCTGTTGTGTTTCTCATTATCCAGTCCACTACCAGCAAAAATATAAATCCATACATTACATCTGCTTGTTTAACTTCGGTTTTGACCTTGAACCACCCAGGTTCCTCACATTCGTCAAACACTGCACATTCACTATCTTCGTATGACACCATAACCATATAGATTATCTTGCGTGTAACTATATAGCTCTCCAAGATTTTCAATATACTCTCTCGGTTCACTGAGCCAAACGCTTTTTTGAAGTCAACAAACGTGATATATAGAGTTGCTGCCATTTCACTACGTGTTCTATACTATTTTGCAAAATAAATATGTTCTTCTGTGCCTCTCCCACTTCTGAAACCTGCTTGTTTTTCTCTCAACTTGCTGTTAACTCCATTGTTCTGTCAATGAGTACTATTCCGAATACTTTACTAGGAACATATGTCAAAGTGATACTCTCCAATTCCCGCACTCTGATACTCTGATACACTCCAATTCACTCGGCAAGGTCACCTTTCTTCTGTATTTTAATGTACATGCTTCCATGTTTTGGCACTTTCTCTTGTTCCCAACATTTTATGAACAAGCGCTGTTCTAATTTCTGTTTTTGCTATTGGGTCAGTGCTGATTTCATTTATGATCGGATCTATCTCCACATCTGTTACAGGATCATCATTGATAAATCTATTAAGGATTCCTCAAAGTATTTTTTATATCGCTCCCTTCTGGCCAATCCTTCCCTTAATAAATTTACACATTAATTTTATCTTTCACTGAATTTGTTGTCTTGTGTTTATCATATATTATATCATAATATCATACACTTTTTAATTTTTCCAACACGTTCTGCTTCCTCTGCTTCCATGGCAAGGTGGTCGACCCACTTCCTCTTTTCTTGCCATATGCTCTTCTTCACTTCTTTGTCTTTACACCTTTATTTATCCATGTAATTCTGCTTCATCCTGATCTGACCTTTCTGCTCGATGTTGTTCTTCAGTCGTTTGCTCTCTTCTTCTAACTCCCACGACTCCTTGCTGATCCATGGTTTTTGCTCTTTCTTTTTGTACCCCAGTACCTCTTGAGCTTTTTCTTCTTATGCAGCCTCAAAGTCCTGCCATTGTTTCTCAACCCGGTCTTCGTCTGTTTCGTCGCAGTCTTGTAATATATCATATTTTTTTGCGCAATTTCAGTGAAAATTGTGGTATAATGGCTGGTTGCTCTAACTTAGTTATATAAAATTTCTTCATGATCGCCTTGTTCTTTTGTTTTCTCTTTAATTTCAGCTTGAATTTTGATCGCACTAATTGGTGGTTGCTCGCAACGTCTGCTCCTCTCATGGCCCTAGTGTCCATTACTGATGTCCAGTGTTGCCTGCTCACTAAGACATGGTCTATTTGATTCTTTGTCTTTCCACCTGGAGATGTCCATGTCTGTCTATGTATCAGTTTATGTGGAAAATGGTACCTGTTACTACAAGGTTATTGAGTCCGCAGAAGTCAACAAGTCTTTCTCCATTGTCATTTCTTTCACCTACTCCGTGGCTTCCTATTATGTTTTCATATCCTTCGTTGTCTTCTCCAACTTTGGCATTTAAATCCCCTATTACTAAGAGTATGTCATGCTTATGGACACTGTCCACAACTGTCTGGAGCTGTTCGTAGAAATTGTCTTTTGTCTTTGTTGTTGACTTCATTCGTTGGTGCATATGCTTGTATAAGCGATAGCTTCACATACATGCAGATTAATCTAGCATAAATAATTCTATAGCTGATAGGTTTCTATTCCAGTAATGCTCCTTCTGCTTTCGTTGTCATCATTATTGCCACTCCCTGTTTGTGTATATTGTCTTATCTCATTAAAAAACACTCTCTCCGGTGTTCAACTTGACTTTTCCTTGTCCCATCCGTCTGCATTTGCTAATGCATATGACATATATTTTATATTTATCCATTTTTCTTGCAAGCTGGGCTGATTTCCCTATATAATATAACGCTCTCATATTCCAACATCCTATATTTACATTAACTTTTGTCTTGGTTAATGACTTTGTCAGCCTACGAATTTCCGTTTAGCTTTGATCTGGAAGCGTCATACTGTCCACAAATCTGATGTCATCATCCGCTGTCATCTGGGCCATCGCCTTCCTGTAGCCATTTCGAGCACAATCTGACTTTTGAGATTCACTTCTAGTTTTCGTAACATCGGTTGAGCTGGGAGGGTTGTTGGCCCTCCGCAGTATGATTGTTTCGGGGCTTTCCTTCCCTTAGACATAGCTTCTTTAGCCCAGCACTGGTTACCAGGGTGCACCACAGGGAGGTTAGGTTGACTTGAGTGTCTTTACGGTTGAGGGCATGAACACAACTTACACCCCAGCTGGATTATATCCTACAAGTCCTTATTTTCATTAGGCTTGTTAACAAATGCACGTCAACGAATTTGAATGCAAATGCAAATGTTTCACTTGATTCCAATGCAAATGGAAATGCCATTTTCCAGGAACGCATTCAAATGCAAATGTTTTGGTTACATATTTGCAAATGCATTTGAATTAATTTCAAATGTTTTGGCTTTATACTAACGTTTTGTTTTATTCGGAGAAAAAAACAAGGCAATGTATACAAAACATCCGTACCTTCAGTCTGATGAAGAGGACCACGGGATGCGGTCGAAATATTCAGATCGAATACCAAGTTTCTTGAGAGGTAATTATGTTTCATATTAATAACTGCGAAACCGGATCGTCTATCTATTCAAGAATATATTTATTTAATAAATACAGTGGTATATTATTGTGACCACTAAGTGTCACTACACCAGTCCCACTACATGAACATGTCTGTATAGTCATACACTGGATCATACATTTCCAGGCCTGCAGAGGTGGTGGAAATAGAGGGGGAGGAGGAATAGACAATTTACAGTTTACTGGGAACCATGGCAGGGAATGAAAGGTTAATCATTCAGGAAGGCCAGAATGGAAGGGGAACCCAATACAATAGACGGTCCACTGGTGGGGTCACTGGGAAGATAACCTGGTGGATAATTACAGCTACTACTAATCACTCTTTCTGGCTGTAAATATTTACGGCTGGCAATGTTTACTCTCCCTAACGAGCTGTTACCCCAACACACCCCAACACAAGAGAGTAATTTTTCTGCATTGTTTCATTGAACAGGCAATATCTGAAACCATCAACTTATAGACCAGTTTGTCTTTTCATGTTTATGAATAACAGTTTAGGTATTGTCCAGTTGACCGTTGACTTATACAGCACTTTTTTAAAGAGCACGTTGTGAAAGTGGATTCACAGGTCAGACAATTATTTCATAACATGCTGAGGATACTACTCACCATAAAGCACTTTTTCCAGTTACATGATGTGAACTTGTGAAAGTGAATCTAACAATAATAATTATTCAAAGAATTACGCATGCATTTGATTGCGCATTTGATTGTGCATTTGACAAAGCAAATGTGTGCGGGTCGCATTCAAATGCAAACGCATTTTCAATTTCATAGAGGCATTTGAATGCGCATGCAAATGCTCAACATTCAAATGCATTAGTATTTGTTAACAAGCTTGATTTTCATGTGTATTGTTAAAACATTTTGTTTTATGTTTGTTGTTTGGGCTTTGAGGGAACGAGCAAAGACGGTAAAGTCGCTACGTCACTGAGAGTCAGATATATTGGTGTTCAACTAAATACAGCGATGTAAGTAAGAACTCGCAAAGGGTGAGGCCAAAGGGTGAGGCCAAAGGGTGAGGCCAAAGGGGCCACGCTTAGTCACCCATTAGTTTATTATTCTACCTTGTAGTGGTGCAACAGGATATATACAAAGCAATCAAACAATTATTCCTCCTCCCCACAAATACGCCACTGACTAAATGTTAGACAAATGTTATAGAATATGACTTTCGGCTATTCGCAGTCTAATTCTTATACACATTGAATATTGATTTACGCAAGCCGAACGTCCCTACGACTGAATTATTAATCACTGCACTGAAAGTGACACAGGCAGAAATTTGTTCAAATTAGCAATTTACATCGAGTTTTGTCTTTTTATATTTCAGTCCAACAGAGAGCCTCCAACAGAGTTTGATCGTGTCACAATCTTCAACTTTGAAGACATTCGCAAAGATATTTGCAAGATTCGGCTTCTATGGTGCATTATAGAGATCTCTGCAAGCACTCTTAAATTTCCAGTTGTTTTGGACAGTGTTGTCAAGCTGCAAGTTACTCTTGAAAGTGACACTGGTATGGGTTTTAGCACAAAACACTCGTCCATGAATTTTACCTTGTTCATTACATTGTCTCCTATTGACAGAAGCTTTTCATTAGTCAATGACCACCTTTTATATTTCTGTTTAATGTTGTCTTAGATATACTATGAAGTGTACTAAAATTAATTGATGGCTTATTATGTGCACAATGAATGATTAGATTGACAGTGGTCTAGAAGTATACTGTGACTGAATCACTGAATGTGTGATGATCATAAGTATTGTTGATGTTTGACAGTTCATATACTAATGTGAATGCATACTTGGAATAATTCAAGCTTTGTTTGTTTAAAAAGTACTGTTTGAAAAAAAAAAATACAACTTACAGTTGGAAAGCAAATAATGTATTGGTTTGTTTGTTGGTTGTGTGCAAGTAGATGAAATGTTAGTGTTTACGCCAACACACACATGATGTGGTACATGTACACGAAGATGAAGTGGTAGTGTTCACCCCCAACAACTACATGATGTGGTACATGTACACGTATATGAAGTGGTAGTGTTCACCCCCAACAACTACATGATATGGTACAAGTATAGTTCAATCTCATTCCTTTGTGCTGTTCTTTGTGTAATGTGGCCCATATACAGCATACACTTAGTTTGTGCTGTCTCAAAGAAGCGTCTCTTGCTGGTTGATTAGTTCTTGTCCTTTGCTTGCGCCGAACATACCTCATTGATGATGTCTAATGTGGCCTATGGACATAATAAATAAGTTGTTTCACAAAAGGTAGACATGCGTGTTCAGATTGATCAGATTACGCAGAAGCAGAAAAAAATTAGAGAGGCAGATAAAAATGTTGCCATAATTTATGTATCTCTGTTCCCTGCTGACGTAAACACACAAACAAACAACCTTTACTTCAGAACATGCCGTCCAATGTTTGCGATGCCCATCAATCTTAATTTTGTGTCTAAGAGACTTGAGCAAGTGCGAACGGCTATAGCTGTTAGTATTATTGCATTAAAAGGAGCGTGATCATTTAACACACTGGTGTGGTTAAAATGTCATTGGTAAAAACTGTTATACATTCTACTGTGTAGCTGATAATATAAAACAACAACAAACAAATCACGCTTTTATTATTCAGTATTGTATTTACATTCACGACACTCACCTCAATCAACAAAGTTATAGGCTTACACAAATGTGTCCATCATTGTCATAAAAAGAAAACGACAAAAGAGAGCATTACAATCAACCACATACTCAACTGCTGGCCAAGATATCACCTGCTCCCTTTTTGTCCGAAAATCTAGCCGCCTCAAACGCATATCATTTCATATTATCACATTATTTTCATGAAAGAAAGATATGCATAGAGGTGCTTTAACTCAAAGTGTAAACTCTACAATATAATCAAGAATCGCATCGATGTCCAGCTCTATGTTAAAGCGAAGTGAGACCGGAAGTACATAACTCAAACTGTCAAGCCGAACTCCGTCACAGGCGCAAAGCCCGTGACGAGCGAAGCTGGCAGTCCTGTAAATGTAAGTCCATGCTGTCACAGTGCACACACTATCAAGCTGGAAGTCCAGTAAATGTAAGTCCATGCTGTCACGGTGCACACGTTATAAAGCGGATTTGATTTGCTGATGTTGCATGTCTTCATGTGCGCCGTCTGTTTATATAGTAATACAAATGTACGACTTATGTAATTTACATGTATTTATGAGATACGTGATTATTTGCCTTGTTGACGATGTAGTAATTCGGGTAAACATAGATGGAGTCAACTATTTAACACTATGTCTGAAGAGTAATCTGGTGTCCACTATTTAACACTATGTTTGAACACCTAAGGAGCTAATAAAAAATTATCGGCAGGTCGTTCCCATTAGGAAACCTTGCCAGTCATGGTCACTGTTTCTAATTAATATGGTAATTGATGTGCACAATTCATGCGAAGCCAGTTTTCGTAATAGGTAACCAGCTATTTTGTTGTAAATTTATGAATATAATGAATTTAATGTAAATTCAATGCACTTTTAGTGTTTATCAACCAATGCACTACATCGATTGTTGACGTTTATGTCAGGAATGGTTGATGATCGTATACCAAATGTATTCTTTATGGTGAACTTGTCAAAGACACGTGATCTTCTGGCCGTCCACACCTCCTCTACAAACACACTTGCCATGAAGATGGTAGGAATCGAAAAAAAAACTGGGAGACAGACGCAGATGATCGGGGCTATTGGAGGCTAACTGTTCAAGAGGAAAATATGAATGATCCACACAACTGGCTGAAAAAAAGACTACATGAAACAGAGGTCTGCAAATCATGCACCTTCTCAGCCCACTGTATACACCTGCAGCAAGTGCTAGATTGGATCTATTGAGCCACACCGTGCGATACACAACACGGAATTGAACACCGCAAACCAATGTCTATTCAGGACAGAAGGATATGGCAGGGTATTCGTGCCACCAACGCAACTTTTTAACCATGATACTTTCATAGCTAATCACAGCCTTTATTTTGGTCGTGACACGTTTAGAGCCAACCAGAGCCCTTACTTTGGTCGTCACACTTTAAAAACTTTTCTATCCTATATCGAAGGCTTTCTTTTACAAATTACAAGAACCCAGAACCCAGACACACCAACCTGTTGTCAGACCCAAACACATCGACCTGTTGTCAGACCCAGACACATCGACCTGTTTTCAGACCCAGACACACCAACTTGTTGTCAGACCCAAACACATCGACCTGTTGTCAGACCCAGACACATCGACCTGTTGGCAGACCCATACACACCAACCTGTTGTCAGACCCAAACACATCGACTTGTTGTCAGACCCAGACACATCGACCTGTTGTCAGACCCAGACACATCGACCTGTTGTCAGACCCAAACACATCGACCTGTTGTCAGACCCAAACACATCAACCTGTTGTCAGACCCAGACACATCGACCTGTTGTCAGACCCTGACACATCGACCTGTTATCAGACCCAAACACATCGACCTTTTGTCAGACCCAAACACATCGACCTGTTGTCAGACCCAGACACACCAACCTGTTGTCAGACCCAGGCACACCAACCTGTTGTCAGACCCAGACACACCAACCTGTTGTCAGACCCAAACACATCGACCTGTTTTCAGACCCAGACACATCGACCTGTTGTCAGACCCAGACACACCAACTTGTTGTCATACACAGACACACCAACCTGTTGTCAGACCTAGACACACCAACCTGTTGTCAGATCCAGACCCACTAACCTGTTGTCAGACCCAGACCCACTAACCTGTTGTCAGACCCAGACACACCAACCTGTTGTCGGACCCAGACACACCAACCTGTTGTCAGACCCAGACACACCAACCTGTTGTCAGACCTAGGCACACCGACCTGTTGTCAGACCCAGACCCACTAACCTGTTGTCAGGCCCAGACACACCAACCTGTTGTCTATTCGTCTTCTTCACGACCCAGCTTGTTCGTAGCATAAGGCGCCACACCCACATCTCAAAGGCGTCCACCGTTTTTCATTAGTCTTTTTCACAGCCCATCTTTATGAGCCATATAGTGCCATGCTCCAGACGAGAGATTTAACCAATTGTGTCTTCAGTTTTAGCCAGTTCTCTGATGACTTCCATATGTCAATTAGCGCAGTTATACAAAACGATAACTTGGACCACCACATAATAATTATATGCAGATGATACACAGATTTACATTTCCTTGGCTACTCCGGATACAGATTGCTCCTTAATCCAACTCAGGGATTGTCTCCCGAATATATTCCACTGCATGACTGACAGCAAATAAAAGACAAATGCAAATAAAACAGAGTTTCTTATTATTGGTACACATTAGCACAACGCCTATGCTGAGCCAGGATTTCACACGGCCTTCTCAGCACGGAATTTAGGAGTCACCTTTGATAATAATTAACATTTTAGACAGCATATTTCACAAACTTGTCGTTGCTGCTTTTATCATATTCGTGACCTACGTCGTATTCGCCGTTATACATCTTTTGCTGTTGCCCAAACTATTGCAACTGCACCTGACTTGACCACTGCAATGCCCTTTATCATAATATTGCTCTCAATGACATCTTGAAACTTGAATGTGTGCATAATGTTTTGGCAAGGGTAGTTACCGGGTCTCCTCATTTCATTGCATTGGCTCTCTTCCGATATGGTATTATTTTTAAGATCTGCACACTTACCTATCATGGCTACCAAGCACTTTCATCCAAGCAACCAGCATATTTACATTCACTGCTAATTCTGATCTACTTTTTCTTTCCAGTGTTAATACAAATGTCGGAATTAGAGCTTCTTTAGTGGCTGCACCAATTCTGTGGAACTCGCTCCCTGTAAGTGTTATGTATATAGGAAATATAGCAACATTTCGCCGCAAACTGAAAACCCACCACCATAGCTCCCCAGCGTACACATCCAACTGTTTACAACTGGAACTGCTTATCTTATCTATTATGATATTATGAACTGCTTAACCCTTTTGTTTTGTTGCGCTGCCGAGCTTGGGTCTCCCGATGGTTTTAGCGCAGCATAAGTATTTTATGCATTATATTACGTGTGACACATCTGGCGACAGCCAGTTGAACCCGTACACCTTGTGTGCTGTTGCGTTCAATGTTGACTGAAATAACTTGATTGATTGATTGATCTTCTTGCCACCGATGTTGATGGATTGATCGTCGTCGTTTGAAGCCTTGATATATGTTTTGGCTGAATTGATTTTCCGGCCAAAATGTAGACTATTTTTTCTAGTTCAATTGCTTGTTGCTGTTGCATAAGTTCTTCTCTCGATCTGGCGACCAATGTCGTATCATTTGCATAGCGTAAATTTCACACAGCCCGGCATCCGATGACACAACCGGATCTTTCATTCAACTGAGCGTCGACCATGGACATGATCTTCTCACCACATACATTGAACAATATCGGTGATAGAATGCACCCCTGTCGTAAACCGTCTTCGTACTAGAAACTGTTTGTATGTGTACCGTCGACACGTTTAGCATATGTAGATCCACTGTACAACGTTTCGACCGACCATACCAGGTGTTGTGGTACTCCACGTTCGATAAGCGTCTTCCACAGCATGTTATAATCCATAGTTTCAAAAGCATTTGCATAGTCTACGAACATGATCCATATTTGTCCATCTTGCACTTCTGTAATCTTTGATGTCAATGATGTTTCTCAGTGTGAGAATCGCATCAGTTGTTCATCTACCGTTGACGAATCCAAAGTGTTCTTCTGCAATTTCTGATATAATGTATTACGACATCCGACATACGGCAATTTAGCGGCATGACTTATGAGGTTGATCGTGCGACGTTTCTCACAATTTTGTGTCCCTGTTATTTTCAGTAGTGCAATCAGTTTTGACTGAGCCCAATGCTCTGGCCATTCACCAGTTTCCCAAATATGATCGACAATGCTGTTTAGCATTATAACTGTGCTTTCGCCGACTGCTTTGAGCATTTCAGCGGGAATGCCACTGAACCCGGCTGTTCTGGTATTCTTCATCCTTTGAACTGCCATCTTGATCTCGGAGATCAGAACCTCAGATTCTTACTATGTTGGTTGTGATGGTAGCACTGTTCCGATGTTACTTATGTCTTTGCTGTACAATTTCGTTCCTTGCTCCAACCAGAGCTCTTTGATCAGTTTCGTAAATGAGTTATTTTCTGCTTTGATACCGATGCCTGGTTGTGGGCCCTTTTGCAACTGATTTTTCTCTCCAATTGGTAGACAGTTCTGTTGCATTTTAAGCTTCCATTCCTTTTTCTTTTCATACTTTTTTCACTATGGCGCACAATAATCTGTATTCAGGGTATTGAAAATCGCTGTATTTAGCGTTGCTTCTTTTCTCTGTAAAAATTATACTTTATGCGTTCGCTTCTACATTCAGCTCGTTGAGACTAGGCAGACTATTTGAGGAATATAAATATATTATTTATTGCGCGCTTTTAATTTTTAAAATAAAGCTTTCGATATTTTATAAAAAAATTAACCGTTAGTTGTTAAAGTTTCAATACCAAAATAAAGGCTATGATTGGCTCTAAAAGTGTCAGGACCAAAATAAGGGCTTTGATTGGCTATAAAAGTGTCACGGCCAAAATAAAGGAAGTGATTTACTCTAAATGTCAGAAACTAAATAAAGGATGTGATTGGTTCTAATAGTGTCATGACCAAAATAAAGGCTGCATTTTGCTCTAAACGTGTCACGACCAATATAAAGGCTATGATTGGCTATAAAAGTGTCACGTTTAAGCCGTCACGTTTATGGCACGAATACTCATTTCACTCATCACGCATCACCCCAGCCATCGCCTCGCCAACGATCACGTTGACTGTGCTTTCTCTCCCCACCCGCATGGTCCCAGGTGGGTTATATTGCAATATGCATTTCCCCATTCTGGAAAAAGAAGGGTCGCATTACATGCAAACATGTGTATTACGTATGGGACTTTAAATTGTGACGTTACGCCTGAATTTCTCAGCGATTATCTTCTTCTCCTTTGTCATGCATTCTGCCTAGCGTCAACGAGCTGAGTGTACAAGCGAACTCACAAGATATAACTTATACAGTGCAAATTTAGAATTAAAACATATTTTGTAACTATAATTTAGGATGATGCAATGTATGAACGCTGACTTTAAATGCATTCAGACTGTTTACACTGACAACATGTTGAAGGAGGGAGTTAATTGCACCTGGAGGAAGGGTCATATGCTAGGTTGTCTCTTTTGGATAATATTCACACTAACAAGGCATTGGTTTGAAAATATTTTCAATAAACGTTTGACTATTTTGTACATAACGCAGGCCTTAGCATCTGCCCTGCGGTAAGCAAGGGGCCTCCGATTGTTTGTAGCATACCTGTCACTCTAGAAACATTGTAATGGCGATGCAGGACATACCGGCTGCACGAAGTTGGCTCATTTGTAACTTATGTAATTGTGTATATGTTCGGTAAAACAAATCGGAGGAGTTTTGCGCTAAAGTACAATTACTAACGTGGAATTTTGTCCTGTGCAATTTCAATTAGACCACGGAGAAAAAACACATGTTTGCAGAAGTCGATGTTTGCGTCATAGACAATCATGTTACGTATCCATTTTATAACATATAATAAAAATCGCGTCACCGTGAAACACTGTTAAATAATCCAGGCTTATATCGCATGTAAACTATATGCACGTTTTTTTTTCTCTCGAAAACACACACTTGAGAATAATACTTGAGTATTGCCCTTTGGAAGTATCCGTTAATTAAATTTAGAGTTTTATATGTGAAGTCAAAACCATATCGCCTGCGGTATGTAATGCAAGTGACGTCACACAATAACTGTCACGTCTGTAATCTCCAAGCAGCGTGGGACAAAACGAGTGTGTGATGTTACGCATTTTCATAACACATATTTGTCATCTTAGTCAGTTGTGCATGTATTTTTATCAAACATAATTTACCAATGGACTCACACCGCGACATATATGCCAGGGAATATATGGTACGGGAATGTCTATGCGTGTGCACATTTAACGGGTTCCCTATACATTGAACACTGCCCGATCACGGCGCAGGCTACGCAAAGGGTAAAGTTGGTGACGATTAACTCATCGTGTTGACCTGTATAAATGTATATGGTTTTAATGTGGACGAAGCTAAAATGTTGCATTTGCGCTTTCAAAGTTATAATGCATTCCATGTGAATAACGTACCACATCTAAATGCTCATGCTTAGTTTTATAGGAACATGAAGGGATCTTACTGTCGAGTATAACACGTGTCGTATATGTATACCAGTGCATACACCAGTGGCGCCACCCGGCGAACACGCAGTCGGCGAGGGATTGCATATGCATCCTGGAATGAGTGCGCGGCGTTCTCCCACGGGGTTTCGGCACCCCAGCTATTGCGCGTAGGTGTGGACCTTAAAATATAGTCATCATCATTAACTTCTCCCATCACCATTAGTGTAGCGCGGGCACTTACACAAGCCAAGCCACCCACTTTGATACAACACATCTCCCATGCCTTGGCGATGTAGCTATGTCTATGTTCTGAACCGACATGAATGTGTCTATTACTGTCACCACATGGAGTCTTTGTCTGCCACTGAGCCGCTTGGAAAGCGGCCTCCTAGACGCTGCCAATCAGTTGACAACTTTGAAATGACGATGACAGGGCGAATTGACAGTGTTTGCGTGCGTTTCTCCTCCGCCCAAATTAATGAGTAATTGAGTATGTGGTTTGTTATATTTGATGTTCCAAGAATCCCCACCCGACCAGCCCAGCCACACCATTCTCCGGCGACCAACTCCTCCAACTCCAAAGCTCGTGAAATGCCCGCGCACGCGCTGGCCATGCGTGTATCGTCAACGGCTGTCGGTCTTGGTCGACGCAGACACGTATGTAGCTGTGGGTTGTTGGGTGTGAGACGCGAGACCAGCATTGGAGCAGAAGACATGCTTGCAGTGCTGGCAGGTCCAGTGATGAGTGGTGTTGTATGTGTGGGTATGTCAAGTGTTGTGTCTATGTAGGTAAAGTATCTCCCACTGGACGTCCACTAAACCTGAAAACCTCGCTCGCCAAGCTTCAGGTTACCAGGTGTTGGTATCGATCTTAGCAGGTCTGAGATGCCGCTTGAAGACGTCTTTGTAGCGGAGCCGTTATCTTCCCACCGAATAGTTGAGCAGTTGCAAACTAGTCTACGACACTGAGCATGTTCGCTCTTTTCAGGACTTTGATATTATGGATGCATGCGTATATGAGGTTGCACAATTGTGCTTGGCTAAAGAAGGTCATCGCAGATACTCTTTTAGTAGCAATGATTTATACGATGTAACTAATTACTGCGTGTTGTTTATGCGACATACATGTGATTAGACGATTGATGCCGTCTTTGAGTGGACCCCATTTCCAAAACTCTCTCAACTGGCAAGACGAGTGATTGACAAAAGAATTTGACGAATTTACATGTTTGGCATATCAATCCACGATACTTAAAATTCTTTGATATTTGCATCCTTTCTATCTGTCCACCTTCTCGGAACGACTGTCCTCAACGAAGAACCCTCGATGCTTGACAATGTCGGTTGAGATTGTCAGCAAACAGTTTAGCAGTATGGTAGTTTAATCAGCCCACGTGAAGACGGGAACATTTGTTTAACTTTATAATGTTAGATATTGTTATAAGTACACGTATTTCGTCAACAATTCGTAATATCGTTTACAGTTGTAACATTCAACCTCTATGGTAGAACATTTAATAAGAAATGATTACGCGCGCACCAACGCTCGCACCAACGCGCGCACCAATGCGCGCACCAACGCGCGCAACAACGCGCGCACGCACATACATACAGACGTACACACGCGCATGGTAACGCACATAAGCACAGCCGCTACATAGTACCACTCATCCGCATGAGTCCATCAACTGATTTCAAGCATGTTCCATGTAATCTCCCACTCTAACTTGCAATTTTGTCTGTTCGAATATTCTAATATGACAACTAAGTGTTCATCATCATAATGTAAATAATAAGCCAGTTTGATTCAATAAATAATTTTAATTCTACTATCTTCCTTGAGTAAGGTAAATATTTCTATTAGTATGTTCATACCCATATTAAACATTTCGATTCGATCTCCTCTTAACCTCCTTCTCTCTAGGGTTGTTGATCATTCATTCTTACTATATGGTCATCACGCTTGTATACAGTATTCTAAATGAGGCCTCACAATTGCTTTCTACATATGTATAATTAGCTATTATCCTTTTATGTCATATGTCTCCTAATCAACCCAAAAATGTGATTACCCTTTGAAATTGCAAAATATGCACACAATCTATCAAGTACGAGTGATTTTAAAAACTTAAAGATTATTTTTCTCCGCTCAGTATATTCGTGACGAAATGCGCCGTCAGCGTTTGACGTAAATACACTAATCACAAGCTGTTTTTAGCGTAATGTCTCGGATATGGATGTGTTTATTGTCTACGACAAGAAAATGAATTGCTATGTCTAGCCAAAAGGGGCATTATTGACTAAAATTATGCAGACAAAATCACGTCATGCGAACGCGGTTGAAAACAGCTGTCAAAACAAACCCAGCAGGTTAAAACGCCCAGTCTACACAATTCCGACCAACAACATCCAGTTGCCCGACCAGCCTCGTCCGACAAACATCGTCAAACAATTATCAATCCACCAACAAAGCCCAACAATCGCCAACCGACCGACCTCGTTCAACAATCACCAACCAACCAACCTCATCCAAACAATCACCAGCCTCTTTCAACAATCACCAACCAACCAACTTCGTCCAACAATCACAAACCGATCGAACTCGTCCAACAATCACCAACCGATGAACCTCATCCAACAAACACCAACCAAACACCTTTGTTCAACAATCACCAACTAACCAATCTCGTCCAACAATCACTAACCGACCGACTTCGTCCAACAATTACTAATCGACAAACATAGTCCAACATCAACAGCCGTCCAGTAATCCATATCGGCTGATTAGACTTCGAATATATCCGGCCTATATGCTCTGCCAAATAGTCTCAACACAAATCGACAGGACAATATTATATGTCCTGCTTGTGGCGCTCCCTGTTGGACAATCTAGAAACAATGTAACCAATAAATGCAAGGACCAGGGGACCGTATACATTTGTACAAACACATTAAGTTGTACAGCATACTCGCACTGGGTATGTATGTGTGAGTGTGTGCTTGTGTGTGTGTGTGTGTGTGTGCGTGCGTGCGTGCGTGCGTGCGTGCGTGCGTGCGTGCGTGCGTGCGTGCGTGTGCGTGTAGCTAGGTAGACAAACTATAATATATTAAAATACATCCAAGCAAAACATGCGTACAGGATAGTACAACAATATTCAACGTAGTTTCCTTACAATAGCAATGGGTATATCGTAACCGTATGTCAATTATGGCATTATAACTTACGTAGAACGCAGGACTCGCCAGCGTAATTCGAAACATGAGATTACGCACATTCCCTTTTGTAACGTAACGAATTAAGACTCAACAACAAATGTAATGTTGTCCATGAATGTGCATAATTGCTTTTAAGCTTATATTCAGCCGAGCTGCAACACGATAACGTGTTCATTACAACACTCGTCAATACATTAATATATGACTACATACTACATATAATTACTATGTTGTCAAATGTACAAATCGCTTAGGATAATCATTATACCCCAAACTTAATGACAACATAAACATAACATTTTATATTAACGAAATATATTGGCATGTCTATTAGTGACTAATAGTACCAGCTGCTATGAAACGCATACCAATGTTGAGTAAGTGACGTCATTGATACAATGAAAAGAGAACGAATTTCGCGTTTGTTCGCACCGAGTGATAGAGGACCAAATAGAGGAAGCTGTTCATGAACGTGTTGCAGTTGAAGAACTAAATTTAAGCGAAGCCGACTGCTGCCGCCAGTGTTTGGATGTGGGTGATGTTGTGAAGAATGGCGGCTGCCAAAAGCGGTATGGCGAAGAGGACCGGGACGAGGCAGATAATGAGGACGTTTTTGGCAGAGCGTAACGCCGGCAGGGTCACCAATCCTTCTGAGCCGGTGTAATTATGGTCGACGGTGTGAATCTGGGTGGAAATCGCCCTCTGCGTGCGGGCTACGACGATGAATGTCCTAGCGGTGGCGTAGACAAGAACGGCTGCTGGAACGATTGCTACGAAGGCATACGTAACGAGATACATGACTGAGATTGCGGCACTTTTCACCAAGAAGAACGTGCACGAAATCATGTTCCAGGAGGCGCCCTGAGAGAATTTGGACGCCGCCATTCCAGCGCCGACGATCCAGTTTGTGACGATGATACCGTAGCAGCGGTTTGTGGTGAACAGTTGTTCGTGGTGGAGCGGTTTCAGTAGAGCGATCATCTTGTAGAGAGTCAGCCAGCAGAGACCGTGCAGAGAGTTGAACGAGAAACACCACATGCAGAACCTTTGCACTTCTGGTAGGTACTTGTTGATATGACGAACGCCTGATGTGGCATTTGAACAAACCGCAGCACTGATAGGCATCGAAATGCACCGGTCGCGAGATCGGACTCAGATAGCGAGAGCGTGAAAAAAGTCGAATGATCCTAACGCAATTCTGCATATCTTGCAATGACGAAAATGACCAGTGCCTTCGTGATGATACTAGGGCAGATCACAGCGCTGATGGTAACCGGCTTTATACAACTGCTTGCCTGGTCACCCATGATGGTTATTATAGCGATGACGTCAGCGCTAAAATATAATTACATGTAATACAAACAATTCACATAACAGTCAATGCCGTTAACTTTTTTCTTCAATGGAATGCCGACATTCAACGTCATGCAAATTTCACAATAGCTCCTTTTCCAAACGTGGAACGGTGGCCGCCAGATGGCCCTGACCCGATTTCCGGGTAGTTCAACCCTGCCCGTATCCATGATAAAATCAGGTTTTAAATAAATTATAAAATTTTAGATGCTTTAGTTAAATCATAATAGAAGACCATGTCACCCAAAATACATTATAGTCACAATTCCCAAACATGCGATGACGAAACGTGTCCGGGTGATGACCTTTGACAACAGTTTAGTACCACGTGCAGGAATCCGATTTGTTGACAAATCGTATTAATGAAATGGTCGATTTTATATATGATTGAAATGGCATGAAAATGCATAACACTTGCGTTTACGAGACCTTGAACGCAGAAAAGTAGTCGTCAAAAACATAAACAATTTGCCAAAACCAGCCACCAATATTTGGTTGATATTCAGGGATGTTTACAACATCATTCCCATGGCAGTATTGATTCTAATTAAACTCCCTGGCTTGTAATTAAGCAGTAAGACTGATGTGATGCAAATCCTGTAAATGTGGCAAATATTCCGATTATGTCAAGATCACACGCCTACGGCATATATGGAAATCTTGTTCCAATACACGGATATCGCTACAACGCTGCTGCCACCTATCGAAAGGACGCTGACTTACGGTATTTGGCAAGGGAACCGTTAGCCTGCGCTCAGGAGCCATCTCTGAATGAGGTATATTGTAGTGTCTTCATCCTTCGTTCGTAAACTCCACAGAACTATCAATATGGCGACATCAGCTAACATTCCAATAAGACTCAAGTCACAGCCGCGTTGGATCTCGTTCCACCTGCGTAGTCAACGGATGCTACGCAGGTGGAACGTTGGCCCGAACGAAGTCAGTACTATATGTTCTATGATACCTGTGCATTTAATTACCACGTTTCCGATACAGGTGAGATAATGTTGAGCACGGCTGTCCTAACACTGTGAATAATACCGTTAACACACATAGCACTCCCACCGGTTGCAACAGATAGGAGTGATTGGGGTGTCAGCACAATCGGTTGTAAAACAGATAGGAGTGACTGGGGTGTCAGCACAATCGATTCCAACATATAGGAGTGATTGGGGTGTCGGCACAATCGATTGTAACAGATAGGAGTGATTGGTGTGCAGCACAATCGATTGCAACATATAGGAGTGATTGGGGTGTCAGCACAATTTTCAGAGCTATCGGTTCCAACCAACACCAAATAACAAGTATCAGCAGCGCTAGCTCCGTATTGAGGGCCTCGTTTTGGTGCAAAGCACGTGATCGCATAAACATAATCACATGATGCATAAAAAGAATTTTTTTTGTGGGGTAAGAATATTTTAGGGGTCCGCTGTGATAAAAAATCCGTTTCGTCAGACAGGTTTTTTGGGCCTTTGATACTGAACAATTGGTGGTGGCCGCTTAATAGTTACGCATCATTAGACGAATTAATTTTTGCCGCTGAGACTTAAAAGTACCACTTCGTCAGACCATTTTCTTGGGGACTGCTGAGACTGAACAAGACACACTCCGTAACTATTCAATGAAAATGGAACATGGGATATGTAGGCACAGTGACCAGTCTGAATAAAAACCTGAATAAAGAGTCCAAGGTGAACAGTTGTTCTGATGGGCCAAAGGAGACTTGGAAGACAACTTATTAAATATATGCTGGTAAATAGCCCGAAGCTGATAAGCGAAACTCAGACGAGCGACCAGCAGTCATGTCTGCACGCTCGTGACACATAACATTTCCAAATTGTGGATATACCTAATTTATCGGTTCTATAGTATATATATATATATATATATATATATATAGAGAGAGAGAGAGAGAGAGAGAGAGAGAGAGAGAGAGAGAGAGAGAGAGAGAGAGAGAGAGAGAGAGAGAGAGAGAGAGAGAGAGAGAGAGAGAGAGAGAGAGAGAGAGAGAGAGAGAGAGAGAGAGAGAGAGAGAGAGAGAGAGAGAGAGATAGTGAGAGAGAGAGAGAGAGAGATAGTGAGAGAGAGAGAGAGAGAGAGAGAGAGAGAGATAGTGAGAGAGAGAGAGAGAGAGAGAGAGAGAGAGAGAGAGAGAGAGAAAGAAGAAAGAGAAGAAAGAGAAGAAAGAGAAGAAAGAGAAGAAAGAGAAGAAATGCCTTTATTAGTGATGTTTCATCGATCGCATCATGTTTGACATCGGGTGTCCCGCAGGGTTTGGTGCTTTGATCATTGCTATTAGCGTCGTATGTCCAAACCGTCGGCGATATAATCAGAACGCATGTATGTTATGCAGTTGTATTGTCACTTTGATATCACTGCAGTAGCACTGGGTGCTACTCTGCGACATATGGAGGATTGCCTCGATGTCATCAAACAGTGGTTGACATCAAACTGCCTGTGCGTGAATTACATTAAAATGGAACGTCTCCCCGTGGTATTCAAGATGGCGACTGCGCTCGTTGTCGACAATATAATACGCGTAACTGATGCCACAAGTACTGCTTTACGATATGTTCGTAACCTTGTGTCATCATAGATACACACCTCGATTTTAAGAAACAAGTGCCAAGCATCGTCAGTGTGCGCGCACTCCACCTCCGCCATATTAATAAGTTGAGCCGTTATCGCCCAACAACGACAAAGGAGTGTGTCGTCAATGTCGTCAATGTCATTATGACACCGCGGCTTGACTAGTGTAATTCGATTCTCCACGGCACTACTGTTAACAACATCGCTTGACTTCAGAGAATGCACAATTCGGCCGCTAGATTGATCCTACGCCTCTCACGGGGTAATAGCGCCATGCCTCTGTTGCGTATTCTTCACTGGCTGCCTGTAACATCGACTTTAAGCTGTTAGTGTTTACATATAAAGCTGGGCATGGCGATGAGCCAGAACACCTGTCCGATATTGTGTGCTCACACACACCGGCAAGAGCCCTGCGCTCTGCCAGCAATAACATGACTACTGTTCTGCGGACTCACGTCAAAGCTGAGAAAAGCTCGTTTGCGGTGGACGCAGCGAGTTTGTGGAATACTCTGTCTACTGGCATTAAAATGTCTTACACTCTCTCTTCTTTCAAGGCACGCATAAAGACTCATGTTTATCGACTTTCATTTTAGTCAAACATGGATGTTCCTGCATTAATTTATTTATCTTATTATGTATTAACCTATTTATATATTTATTTATTAATTATAACTTCATGTACATTATTTCAGTTATATCTATTTGCATAGTCTTATTTCTCCATAATATTAGCACTATTGAGCTCTAATTATGATAATTTTTTTAGTATATTTATTCACTGTACTTATCTGTATTTTCATATATATATATATATATATATATATATATATATATATAATTAATATGTGATTATTATATTATATTTTATTTCATATATATATATATATATATATATATATTATATTCTTAATTCAACTAGCTTGTATAAGGTATTTGTAAAGCATTGCATGTTTATTTAGGAATTTGATAACTATTTGTCTTGTAAAGCACCACGAACAGTTTTAAATTGGTCTTGCGCTATATCAAATATATTAAGGTTCACTCTGTGTCTATACGTACAACTACAAATAAATCAACAACAGGTTAACACATTCCCGTTTAATAACAAAGTTAATAGTATAGTAAATAATCACACATCAAGTATGCTGAATATAATTACAATTTACCAAAGTCCAATATTATTTATTATTATCAAATCAGTTTACATGATAACTCAAGGTTTCTTAATATAATTAATGTCATATGCAAAGGTGTAAGATTAATATGTTCAGTTTATCATTACATAATAATTCCATTCATGTTTACCCACTTACATACAAACATGTGTAAAGACAAACGTATACATACTTATATACATTTCCGGGATTGATTAATAATGTAGTGTTGAAAGACATACGTATATATATATATATATATATATATATATATATATATATACCACATTACATTTCCCTGAATTAATAATAATAATAATAATAATAATAAACAATAATGTAGTGTTATTAACACTTGATTACAAGAACTGCACAATGTAGTGTATTTGTTGAACAAGTGTTGTTTCTAATTATTGGCTCAAGGATAAGATGTTTTCACAATGTTGGTCAATAGTGTGCAAGCTAGTTACCAACTGAGAAGAGCTCAGAAAAGTTGGTATAAATCACTGGATTTTGTTCAAACAATACCCAGCATGGCAGGGTGGCAGCAAGGGTTGGGAGATGGCAATGATTGATTGATTGATTGATTCAGATGTGAAAGACGATAAGAAATATTTAATGTTGTGTACCCACTTCCAAATATATTCACCAATATTGTTATGCAATCATTAAAAAATTTTACACACCCACTTGTCACAGAGCCGAATAATTACCACATTTACGTGTGTACGTATAACACTAATACAGAACCAATAGTACCACATTACCATTTCCTAAAGCCGACTATTATATTGTTTTTATGGCTTAATGCAAACATTTTCTTACATTTTATTTCCTTTTACACCATATGGTGTATCCATTAAAACAGTTGCTGTGTGTTATTAATTGCAATGCCTTACCTCCTTTTCACACATATTGCTTCAACTCCCGACATTGTAACATTTCTGCCATTACAATTTAGTGTGTTAACAACATTACTATATCCGGTTTACCAATGGCAATAGGTATCATTGACATTGTCTTCAAATGTATCACGCTACCGGACACAAACACGTCATTTGCAATAACTACTTTCCACAATGTGTGCTGTCACAAGTACACCTAATGTGTTGATACGGCCTGTTTTAATGTATGCAATTTTGTCTGTGATATGGAGCCGTACGTAGGCACGATAACACGCGAGGCGTTGCTTCGAAAAACTACATTCGTGTGATTCTGTGCGGGCGATAATACAATTTAACTCATTATTTTATTTATGGCATATTACATATTAATATTTACACGTCATTACGTGCATATCACGTTTTACATGACACTCATCGCAACGCCATATTTCAATAACAGTCAAACAAGTATTTATTAATATTTATATTTGTAACAATTTTGACTCACCCCTGATTGTATTCTGCTGTTTTCTGATCACGTGACGCTACCTCTCTGCCTGCGATATGCTGATCAGGTGGAGTCTGGAGAAGTCACAACGAATGCAATTAAGTGTGCCCCGGCGAGTGCAGTGCAGTCAATCGAGCAGCGTGGAGTGTCGATGGAGGAATCTCAAGGGCATAAGCGCGTCGTTGACAGCAATTGTCGCCCAGTGCGGACAACGAATAGTTCTCAAAGTGACAATCGGTGTATTAATGTTCACCTATGCATAATCGACAACGCAAGTGATGAAATAATGGCGAAATAATCGTCTCTTGAATAAAGAATAATGCACCGACAAATATGTTCCTTGCACGTCGAACCTCTTAACACGAAGCATGGGTGTAAACACATTACCTTACTCGGTGAATGTATTATGTCCGAACGAATATTACTTCACGTTTCCATGTTTCGGAGACAACAAACGTCTCAGATGTCTGATTTATCTCAGTTGTTTGACCAAAACGTCGTCAACTGTTTTGCACTTCTTCTGTCACTAGTAACAGTTGTCATCTCATAATAAATCAACCAATCATTTTAGTGCATACCTACCTCACGTAGACCAAGGAAAGGCTTGGTTGCCTACACAACTTGCAAATTGACTTGTAAAAACAACGTAATAGTTACAAAAAAACACTCCAGTATCAAACATTCAAATCAAATATTATCCTACACAAAATATATATCATAAGAATCTAGTCAATACACACATAATTATGGTGTACACCAAAGTGCATCTGGTGCAATATTTATAAAAGAAAAAAAAAACATTTTACAAATTTCCTTTATCTCAACCCGTTGTCGAAAGTGATAAGGTAAACATGTTTATTTCATCATTATGCTATCAACAACACAAGTCAACAACTGCTACTATATCTCAAGATATTTATTATCCACCATAACTAAATGCTATCACAAGGATAATAAATAAGTAAACAACGAGTTTTAAAATGATACCAAACATGACTACATTTCATTTATCTGGTAATCCGTTGTTTCAAATTTTTTTCCGAAATCTTGTTTTGACATTAGTCGCTATCAAGCGCCATTAGTACGACTCTCGATCACTAAGATCCGTCGCTAGGTGGCGTAAGTAAACAAGCTGATTATACACAACTCACACGATCTCCGATCAGTGACATACTTAGCAGGCTCTACACACATGCACTGAGCCCAGATTGGAAAAACTATAAAGTTAACATGGGAGAGATACAGCTGAGCAATAGGGAGCAATCGTTATCTCATTTTTGTTTACGAAAAAATTAACTTAGTGCGTTTTGGATTCCGGCGTTTCATAATTGTTTACTAGATATGCTCAACTGGACTGCTCACCGGTACACCTACACTGATGTTAATCAGGCCTGGTGTTAATTACCTCTATTTCTATTACCAGGTGCGCCTGTAGACAAGCCCAGCCAGTGTACATTGGCCGGTTGGGATTGGGAAGTAAATTGACCGACTCATTGACTCGTCACATTAGAGAAGTCCTTCATACGGTTTTTGTTATAGCGCGTAATATTACAATGCATCGTACAATCAATAGTTGCACAGCACGTTGTTGCAGAACAAATGGTGCAATCAAAAATTTAATATATTGTATTTGTCATTACACGAGTTTGTAGAAAGTGAGTATTGTGCAATGAAGAGTTCAACCTATTATTATTTTGTAGCCTCGGTTATCCAAGCTCAGGGATGTGGCGTTTCCATTTTGTAGCATCGGTTATCCAAGCTCAGGGATGTGGCGCTTCCATTTGCCACAAACACCAGAGCATAGAAACATAGTGTAGGGCCCTGTCACAGTTTTAGGTTTGGCTGGATAATATGCGACGAGCCAGTGGACATATATTCTTTAGGTTCAGTGTGGGTATTTGTGCAACTGCGATAATTCGACAACAAAGGTAAAGGGTAAAATATTTCCCGTTTAATTACACACCGTGGAAAAACTAGTATTGTTACAATCCCACAGCAAGAATAATTTACAATCCTATGCCAAGACCAATTTATATTCCTATATCAAGAATAATTTACATTCCTATATCAAGAAAGATTTACAGTCATATATCAAGAAAGATTTACAGTGCTATATCAAGAAAGATTTACATGTTCGGCGAATGTAATCTTGCGTTACGCGTGTTCGTCGAGTGTTGACTTGCGTTCGGCGTGCTCGGATAGTGCTGTCTTGTGTACGGCGTGCTGGAATAGTGCTGTCTTGCGTACGGCGTGGTCGGCGACTGCTGTCATGCGTACGGCGTATTCAGCGAGTGCTGTCTTGCGTACGGCGTGCACGGCGAGTGCTATCTTGTGTACGGCGTGCTCGGCGACTGCTGTCATGCGTACGGCGTATTCAGCGAATGTTGTCTTGCGTACGGCGTGCTCGGCGAGTGCTGTCATGCGTACGGCGTATTCAGCCAATGTTGTCTTTCGTACGGCATGCTCGGCGATTGCTGTCATGCGTACGGCTTATTCAACGAATGCTGTCTTGCGTACGCCGTGCTCGGCGAGTGCTCTCTTCCGTGGCAGCTTGCAGTGCAACTGTCAACGGCAAGTTGGTAGCGACTAGCGAGGGTGGACGGCGGCGGAAGTTAGCGTCTATGCGATTTTGTGCCGCCGGTACGTCGCATCCTCCAAGGTCCGCGAACCGTTGGGCGAGTATGTTTATTCCGAGAGGAACCATGCACATTTTTAGATGTTATATGCAACCTGAACGTCACGTGGCTGGAGTTGCTCTGCTGCTTCGACGTCCCTAACTATTTTATACTTCCATTATCACCAATCACCGCCGTCGCTCACGACCTATTAAACAATCTTGTTGGTGCATAAAAAACCCGTTGACCACAAAGTACAAGTTAACTTATAAATAGTTATGCAATGTTTGTACTAAAACACCCTAGTGTCAACCATTCAAATCACGTGATACCCTACAAAACATGTATGTCAAATAGATCTCTGCAATACACACATTACGATGGTGTAAATCAAAATGCATCTGCTACCAGATTAATAGCAGCAAATCATTTCAAACTTTCCTTTAGCTCCCTCTATTATTCGAAGGTGTGAAAGTTATCAACACAAAATAACAACATCGACCCTGAAATCTGAAATTATTCGTTCTTCATCATAATTAGGTTCTAAAATAATGATAAACAATATCAGTAGACAACTAGTTTTCCAACGATACCAAACATTAGTGGTTATACCATTGCGTTTATGGCACGAATACCCAGCCATACTTCACTCGCTTCACACACCATGCATCAGGCCAGCCACCTCCTCGCCAACGATTACGTTGACTTTGTTTACTCTCCCCACCCGTACGGTCGTCCCACATGGGTTAGATTGCGTTATATTATGTAAGAGACTTTAACTTGTGACGTCACACCTGAATATTTCAGCGATTATCTTCTTCATCAAAGAGCTGAGTGTACAAGCGAACTCATAACATATAACTTATATACAGTACAAATTTATAATTAAAACATATTTTTGCATCTAAAATCTAAGACAATGCAGTGCCTGGGTGCTGCTCTTTGTGCCAAAGTGTAATTACTAACGTGGCATTTTGTCTTGTACAATTTCAATTAGACCAATGAGAAATTAGTAAAAACATGTGTTTACTGCCGTATAAATGATACTATGTTTACGTCACAGACAATCGTATTACGCGTCCCGTTTATGAAAAATCACGTCACCGTGAAACAGTGTTAAGCAATCCAGGCTGATAGTACATATTACATTAAACAATATGTACGTTTTTTTTTCGAAAACACACACTTGAGAATAATGATTGAGTGTTGCACTTTGGAAGTACTCGTTCATTATATATGCTGTTTAGAATTTTACTTGTGAAGTAAAAAAAACATATTCTGCGGTACGTATTGAGTGTGACGTCACACAACGAAGCATTGTCACGTTGCTTCTATTACCGTTGTAGGTTTCAAGCAGCGTGAGACAAAATAAAACAGAGGTGTGATGTCACGCATATTCGTAAAACAATTTTGCCATCTGGGTCATTTATGCATGTATTGTTAAAAGAAAAAAATATTTACCCGTGGATTTACACCGCGATATTTCTGCAAGGGTAGATGTGGTACGGGTATTTCTATACGTGTGCACATTTAACGGGTTCCCTGTGCATTGATCACTATTCGATCATGGAGCATAGTGTAAACTTGGCGACGATGGGCTCATCGTTTCGACTTAAATAATCGATACGATTTTAATGTGGACGAAGCTAACATGTTTTGTTTGCGTATTAAAATTTATAATGTATTCCAGGTGAATAACATGCCACATCGAAATACTCATGCTTAATTTTAACAAGAACGTGAAGGGGTATTACTATCGAGTATAATACGTGTCGTCTATGCATGCCAGTGTATTCAACAGTGGCGCCACCCGGCGCGCCGGCAGTCGGCGATTGATTGCATACGTATCCTGGAATGAGTGCGCGGCGTTCTCCGACGGAGTTTCTGCACCCCAGCCATACGGCGTAGGTGTGAAACTTAAAACATAGTTATCACCATTAACGTATCCCATCAACCTTAATGTAGCGCATGCACTAACACCAACCAAGCAACCCACTTTGACACAATACGTCTCCCACTCCCTGGCGGTGTAGCTACGTCCGTGTTCTGAACCGACAGGAAGGTGTCTATTGCTGCCGACACGTGGAGCCTTTGTGTGCCACTGAACCGCTTGGATAGCGGCCTCCTAGAAGCTTCTATTCAGTTGACAGCTTTGAAATGACGATGACAAGGCGAATTGGCTGTGTTTGCGTCACTTTTCTTCTCAGCCCAAATTAATTAGTATGTGGCTTGTTATATTTGATGTTCCAAGTATCGTCACCCGACCAGCCCAGCCACATCTTTCTCCGGCCACCAACTCCTCAAACGTCAATGCTCGTGAAATGTCCGCGCACCAGCTAGCCATGCGTATATTATCAACGGCTGTCAGTCGTGGTCGACGAAGACAAGTGAGTAGCCGTGGGTTGTCTGTGTCGGGTGTAAGAGGCGAGACCAGCATTGGAGCAGAAGACACGCTTGCAGTGCTGGCAGGTCCAGTGATGAGTGGCGTATGTGCTGTAAAAGTGGGTATGTCGAGTGTCCCGTCTATGTCGGTAAAGTATCTCCCATTAGGCGTACACTAGACCTGGTACACCGTGAAGCCTCGCTCGCCAAACTGGTCGGTTCAAGGCTTCAAGTACCCAGGTGTTGGTATCGATCTTAGCAGCTTTGAGTTGTTTTGTAGCGGAGCCGTTGTCATCCCACCGACCTCTGCCCTGCTTTCAGTTCACTGAAAACAAAATCTTCTGATACCTTTCATCACCCATCCGGATCACATGTCCGTTCAGCGGAGTTGAGCAACTGCTAACACAGCTACAACACTGGACGTGTTCGATTCGATGTTAGGGATATATGCGAATATGAGAGGTGCACAATTGGGTGTGGCTAAAGAAGATCCTCGCAAGTTGTATTTTAGCTGCAATGTCTGATATGATAAATCGGAAACTTAATACTGTAAACTGTTTATTCGACATATTTGTGGTTAGATAATTAGTGTCCTCTTGGACCCCATTGCCACAGCTATCTCTACTGTGAACATGAGTGATTGACAATACTGTTTGACGAATTTACATATTTGGCATATATGTGATCAATACAACTGCCATTTAAATACACGATCCTTGAAAGTCTTTGATATCTGTGTCCCTTCCATCAATTCCCGGAACGTTCTCTTCAACGAATAATCCACTCTACGAAGAATGCTTGATTATGTCGGTTGATATTGTCGCGTATTTCGGCAATCATTCGTACTAGCGTTTACAGTTGTAACATTCAACCTCGTTGGCATCGCAAATTGAATAAAATGTATTGCGCAGTCACTCACACACGTACACACATACACACGCACGACATGCATACATGCGTATGCACAGCCGCTACATAGAACCACTCATCTGCATAAGTCCATAAGCTGATTTCAAGCATATTCCATGTCATCCCCCACTCTAACTTCAAATGTTGTTAGTTCGATTATTCTAATATGACAACTAGGTACTCGTAGTCATAATGTATTGAATAGACCAGTTTTATGTAATAATTAATTGCATTAAGTTAGTAGGACGCATTTAATCGATATATTAAACACCTAGATTAGCTAGGAAAGCACAGGTCGAAAAGTGTGTAGCTTAACCACACATGGGGATATTGACAAAGTGCATATTGTGCCAAAGATTGATGATAATATTATAGCATTTCCCTTGTGATAGACACACAAACCCACTAATCCTGGCAGTTGCATAAAAATTATTGCTTTGATCTCGGAAGTCAGCGAAACTCGGTAACTGGAAGAGTCCTGGTAACCCAGGATCGTCCCAGCTCCAAAAGTGTAATTTGTAAATTTGAGAACACTTCCAGAAGAAGTCGCTGTCCAGCGGTTGAGTTTAGCAATGGGGGTAAATAGTATTATATATTTAGGCAATTATAGCGCCTCTGGTGACGGCGTCTGAATTGTGTAAACTCAGAGTATAAATACACCAGAGGAGGGATTCCAAGCTACATTTCTAGGCATCCAAATTATCAATGAGGGTGGTATTGGCGGGTCATACCTCCTTTACAATTACAGTAAAAAATTACCGGTCACATTTACCATTCAATTTTTCTTTTTCAAACTTCCAAATATTACGTGTCTATATATTTATTTTCACTGCTTTCTTACTGTCAACGTGACTTGTTATATTGCTACTATCTATGTAGCAGTCTGTTGTAGATGATTAAAATAACGTCGAACCTGGAACAATGCGTTGGCTACACTTCTGTAATGCTTTAGTACTCAGTGGCCGAATGAGTACAAGTTCAATCCTATATCTCGACCTGGCGAGCGCAAAGAAGACATACTTACATTTTCATCTGTGAGAAATGCCTCCCCGGACAATTGCGTGCGGCCCAACAGAATATAAGATGGGAATGTATATATTGTAATACGATGGAAATTGTAGGTAATACTCGCCATACCCGCCCTTCCAGCCCAAATGCCACTAATCATTGGATCTGTCAGCACTGCAAACGTGCCTTCTGCCATCATGCTGGTCTCGCCTCATCCACTCGATGCAGACACCCAGCGGCAAACCTCATGTCTTAATCGACCACGACGGACAGCCGATGATGGTTTGGTAG
This sequence comes from Lamellibrachia satsuma, assembly GCA_033239005.1. Classification (NCBI taxonomy): domain Eukaryota; kingdom Metazoa; phylum Annelida; class Polychaeta; order Sabellida; family Siboglinidae; genus Lamellibrachia; species Lamellibrachia satsuma. Next base: position 300,587 of record BSQZ01000074.1, on the reverse strand, counting down.
TACGAGCGTAACGTTTGTATAATGCAATGTTCTGAATATGCATTAAGTTGTTGTCTAAGTTTGCACGTCACATGAAATAATAATTCAATAATATACAATATAGTTGTTGGCGTTATTTGTTCGTAGGGTTTTTTATGCGATACATTGTATTTTTGTAAAATTATGTGTAACATTTTCAAAATGCGACACAAAACAATGCACACGGTCTGAGAAGTATGAATGATTTTAAAAACAGCAGTCTGGTCGTGGTGAACCGCCCCGTCAGCGTTTGCTGTAAATACATAAATCATAAGTTGTTTTTAGTTTATTGTCTCGGATCTGGATGTGTTTATCTTGTACGACCAGACAATGCGATGCTATGTATAGCAAAGTGGGACATTACCAGCTACAATAATGCAGCCAATATCACGCCGTGCAAAAGCAGTTGAAAGTAACTTTCAAAACAAACCCAGCAGGATAAACTCGCAATTACGAAGAATAATATCCAGTTGCCCAACCAGCTTCGTCCAACTAGCATCGTCAAACAATTATCAGTCCACCAACAAAGTTCAACAAACACCAGTCGACCCACCTCGTCCAACAATAAACAACCGGCCAACCTCGTCCAGCAATCAACAACCGACGGACTTCGTCCAACAATCACCAACTGATCGACATCGTCCAACAATCACCAACTACCAACATCGTCAAAAATCACCAACCAATCAACCTCATCCAACAATCAAAAACCGACCACCCTCATCTAACAATCACTAACCGACCAACCTCGTCCAACAATCACCAACCATTCAACCTCATCTAACGATCATCAACCGACCAAACAATCACAAACATACTCCAACATCAACAGCCTACCAATAATCTACATCTGCTGATTAGACCGCTTCAAATATATCAGACCGATATGCCCTGCCAAAAAGTCCTTGCACTTCCCAGGACAGTATCATATATCCTGATGGTGACGCTCCCTGTCGGACAATCAAGAAATAATGTAGCTAATAAATCATATCGCTTGTAGGACCAGGGGAACATGCAATTTAGTACAAAACGTTACACTGTTAAGCACAATCCCACTGTGTTTGTGTATGCGTGCGTGCGTGCGTGTGCGTGTGCGTGCGTGTGCTTGTACGTATAATAGGTATACAATTCAGCTTTCAGTAGCACCAGAGTTAAATGCTAATCATGTTGTAATACAGTTACTTACTACTGTTCTTTGTTACGACGCTGACTTCGCCAAGACCCATCGAGTAATTAGTATAATGTAGACGCATCAAAATATAATGTTTTTTATGTACAGTAAGTGAGACAACTAATTTGAATCAGTTATATTTTAATTTACACAGTGGCAAAACATCCTTCTAACAATGTTGCTCCTGTCTATTTGCTATGATAATCTGACAACACAGAGCAATGCTCCAGCATTACAAAATTCGCTAGGCAGACATACTAAAATATATTAAAATACATGCCAGCACAAAATATATACAGGATAGTAGAACAATATTCAACGTAGTTTGTTTACAGTAGCAATGTGTGTATTTTACTTGTATGTCAAGAAAGGCATTAAAACACGCTCTCTCCAATGCAACGCAATGCATTCAGACGCCTGTGTTGTTGTCCATGGATGTGCATAATTGCTTTTAAGTTTTAAATCTTCAGCCGAGCTGCAGCACATTAACATGTTCATCATAACACTTGTCGGTACATTAACATGTTTATCATAACACTTGTCGGTACATTAACATGTTCATCATAACACTTGTCGGTACATTAACATGCTCATCATAACACTTGTCGGTACATTAACATGCTCATCATAACACTTGTCGGTACATTAACATGCTCATCATAACACTTGTCGGTACATTAACATGTTCATCATAACACTTGTCGGTACATTAACATGTTCATCATAACACTTGTCGGTACATTAACATGTTCATCATAACACTTGTCGGTACATTAACATGTTCATCATAACACTTGTCGGTACATTAACATGTTCATCGTAACACTTGTCGGTACATTAACATGTTCATCGTAACACTTGTCGGTACATTAACATGTTCATCGTAACACTTGTCGGTACATTAACATGTTCATCGTAACACTTGTCGGTACATTAACATGTTCATCGTAACACTTGTCGGTACATTAACATGTTCATCGTAACACTTGTCGGTACATTAACATGTTCATCGTAACGCTTGTCGGTACATTAACATGTTCATCGTAACACTTGTCGGTACATTAACATGTTCATCGTAACACTTGTCGGTACATTAACATGTTCATCGTAACACTTGTCGGTACATTAACATGTTCATCATAACACTTGTCGGTACATTAACATGTTCATCATAACACTTGTCGGTACATTAACATGTTCATCATAACACTTGTCGGTACATTAACATGTTCATCATAACACTTGTCGGTACATTACTATATGACTACACATTATATATAATCACTATGCCGTTAAACATTTACATATCACTGAGGATAATTACTAGACACCAAAATTAATGGCGGTTTAAGTTTATATTAACGAAATATATTGACATGTACAGTGACTAACAATACCAGCTGCTATTTTAAATTTTATAACATGACTGACAACATATAAGATTACATAATTCACGAAACGCAAACCAATGTTGTGGAGGTGACGTCATTTGTTGCAGCGCAAACATTGATACAATGGAAGGAGTACGAGCTTCACCTTTTTTCGCACCGAGCGATAAAGGACCAAATAGAGGACGCTGTTCATGAACGAGTTGCAATTGAAGAACCAAATGGAAGTGAAGCCGACTGCTGCCGCCAGTTGTTGGTTGTGGGTGATGTTGTGAAGAATGGCGGCTGCCAAAAGCGGTAGGGTGAAGAGGACCGAGACGAGGCAGATTATGAGGACGTTCTTGGCAGAGCGTATCGCCTTAAGGGTCACCAGTCCTTCTGAGCCGGTGTAATTGTGGTCGACGGTGTGAATCTGGTTGGAAATCGCCCTCTGCGTACGGGCTACGACGATGAATATCCTAGCGGTGGCGTAGACAAGAACGGCTGCTGGAACGATTGCCACGAAGGCATACGTAACGAGAGACACGACTGAGATTGCGGCACTTTTCTCCAAGAAGGACGTACATGAAATCATGTTCCAGGAAGCGCCCTGACCGAATTTGGTAGCTGCGATTGTAGCGCCGACGATCCAGTTTGTGACGATGATACCGTAGCAGCGATTTGTGGTGAGCAGTTGTTCGTGGTGGAGCGGCTTCAGTAGAGCGATCATCTTGTAGAGAGTCAGCCAACAGAGACTGTGGAGAGAGTTGAACGAGAAACACCACATGCAGAACATTTGCACTTCTGGTAGGTACTTGTTGATATGACGCACGCTCGGTGTGGCATTTGAACAGACTGCGGCACTGATTGGCATCGAAATGCAGCCGATCGCGAGATCGGACACAGATAGCGAGAGCATGAACAAAGTCGAACGATCCTGGCGCAATTCTGCATATCTTGCAATGACGAAGATGACCAGTGCGTTCGTGATGATATTAGGGCAGATCACAGCGCTGATGATAACCGGCTTTAGGTAACTGCTTGCCTGGTCACCCATGATGTTAAAATTATTACCGTGAAAACGTCAGCACTAATACATAAACACTGATAAAACAAACAAATAACATAAAAGTCAATACCGTCAGTTATGTTCTTTAATGGATCGCCGACGTTCGAACGTCAAGCATATTTCACAAGTCGCCCGCGTTCCGGAGCTTTGTCTTTTCCAGTGGCTGGATTCTTCGTTCGTCAATTCCACTGAATTGTCAACGACACCAGAGAACACCCCATCAAGGATATCATCTGACTCAAGTAACTGCCGCGTTGGACCTTGTTCCACCTACGAAGTCAACGGATGCAGTGGTTGGTCCATACAAACGTCAGAACGCTCTGCGAAACCAGTTATTTGAATTACCATGTTTCCGATACAGGTGATGTATTGTTGAGCAAGGCTGTTCTAGCACTGCGAATAATACAGTCGACACACCAAGCACTCCTATCGGATGCAATCGATTGTAACGGATAGGAGAGCTTGGGGTGTCACCACAATTGTCAGAACTATCGGTTGCAAAGCTATCGATAGGGCCTCGTTTTGATACAAGGCACGTGATCACAAAACCATAATAATATTGCATTCGACAGTGATAAAGCGAATTCCATGTGTCAAATGTCACAACTTGCTGCACACCGCCTAAATAATGATATAATAATTATGTCTTCTAACTTACACGTAGGTGCTCCGATGAAAACATTGGACGCGAACGTGAAGCTCGTGGAAAATAATGAAGTAATCAGTTGTGTTAATCTTCATTAACATTTGGCCGTCTCTTCATTATCGCCCATGAATGCACGTGCACTTGTTGTGTTTGTTTCATTGAATCAAAATGTTTAGAGAGTTCCTTCTCTAGAGTTAGCGAATCCATGACAGGTCACACATTCACCAAGTAATTATGAAATGGTTAATCATTGCGCGGGATGAAGATGTCATCACTGGCAATGATTGAGCACCGTAATGTTACGACGTGTTAATGAAAAAATTAGGAATTTAACACCACATGCGCATTGGGGCAGTATCTTTCTAATACGTAGCCATTCGTATTGCACATGGGAAAAAGAAGGGATATTGTGCACACACACACACGCACGCACGCACGCACGCACGCACGCACGCACGCACGCACGCACGCACGCACGCACGCACGCACGCACACACACACACACACACACACACACACACACACACATCGTCTGATGACGCGTACATTGCTAAACGTTTGTTGCGAGTCGTGTGTTTACCCTGAATGGACACCACGTAGCTACTAGGTGGCTAGAAGGTGGTAGTTTGGTGAAACCGGGAACGGCGTGGTGGATATGCTGCCACCGCGTAGTGTTTCTTCCATCTTAGTATACTGACTGGTTTGTTTAGTGGTAGTCTCGTATTTTCTTGTTCGTGCTTCCCAACAGCGGCGCCCACTCGCGTACTCGCGGTGCTTCATATATGTACATAAATGTGATAGTTATTTTCGTATTATTTCCTGTGTCGGCAAGACACCATTTCGTTTTAATGAATTATCTCTATCTCCGGGATGTAACAAATGTGTTTTGGTTTATTCATATGTGAAAATTAAATAACGTAAGAGAGAGAGAGAGAGAGAGAGAGAGAGAGAGAGAGAGAGAGAGAGAGAAAGAAGAAAGAGAAGAAAGAGAAGAAAGAGAAGAAAGAGAAGAAAGAGAAGAAAGAGAAGAAAGAGAAGAAAGAGAAGAAAGAGAAGAAAGAGAAGAAAGAGAAGAAAGAGAAGAAATGCCTTTATTAGTGACGTTTCATCGATCGCATCATGTTTGACATCGGGTGTCCCGCAGGGTTTGGTGCTTTGATCATTGCTATTAGCGTCGTATGTCCAAACCGTCGGCGATATAATCAGAACGCATGTATGTTATGCAGTTGTATTGTCACTTTGATATCACTGCACCAGCACTGGGTGCTACTCTGCGACATATGGAGGACTGCCTCGATGTCATCAAACAGTGGTTGACATCAAACTGCCTGTGCGTGAATTACATTAAAATGGAACGTCTCCCCGTGGTATTCAAGATGGCGACTGCGCTCGTTGTCGACAATATAATACGCGTAACTGATGCCACAAGTACTGCTTTACGATATGTTCGTAACCTTGTGTCACCATAGATACACACCTCGATTTTAAGAAACAAGTGCCAAGCATCGTCAGTGTGCGCGCATTCCACCTCCGTCATATTAATAAGATGAGCCATTATCTCCCAACAACGACAAAAGAGCGTGTCGTCAATGTCATTATGACACCGCGGCTTGACTAGTGCAATTCGATTCTCCACGGCACTACTGTTAACAACATCGCTTGACTTCAGAGAATGCACAATTCGGCCGCTAGATTGATCCTACGCCTCTCACGGGGTAATAGCGCCATGCCTCTGTTGCGTATTCATCACTGGCTGCCTGTAACATCGACTTTAAGCTGTTATTGTTTACATATAAATCTGGGCACGGCGATGAGCCAGAACACCTGTCCGATGTTGTGTGCTCACACACACCGGCAAGAGCCCTGCGCTCGGCCAGCAATAACATGACTACTGTTCTGCGGACTCATGTCAAAGCTGAGAAAAGCTCGTTTGCGGTGGACGCAGCCAGTTTGTGGAATATTCTGTCTACTGACATTAAAATGTCTTACACTCTCTCTTCTTTCAAGGCACGTATAAAGACTCATGTTTATCGACTTTCATTTTAGTCAAACATGGATGTTCCTGCATTAATTTATTTATATTATTATGTATTAACCTATTTATATATTTATTTATTAATTATAACTTCATGTACATTATTTCAGTTATATCTATTTGCATAGTCTTATTTCTCCATAATATTAGCACTATTGAGCTCTAATAATGATAACTTTTTTTAGTATATTTAATCACTGTACTTATCTGTATTTTCATATATATATATATATATATATATATATATATATATATATATATATATTCTTAATTTAACTAGCTTGTATAATTTATTTGTAAAGCATTGCATGTTTATTTAGGAATTTTATAAATATTTGTATTGTAAAGCATCACGAACAGTTTTAAATTGGCCTGGCGCTATATCTATATATGTCTTTTCGTACAACTACAAATAAATCAACAACAGGGGTAACACATTGCCGTTTAATAACAAAGTAAATAGTGTAGCAAATAATCACACATCAAGTATGCTGAATATAATTACAATCTACCAACGTCCAATATTATTTATTACTATCAAATCAGTTTACATGATAACTCAAGGTTTCTTAATATAATTAATGTCATATGCAAAGGTTTAAGATTAATATGTTCAGTTTATCATTACATAATAATTCCATTCATGTTTACCCACTTACATACAAACATGTGTACAGAAAGACAAACGTATACATATTTATATACATTTCCGGGAATGACTAATAATGTAATGTTGAAAGACATACGTATATATATATATATATATATATATATATATATATATATATATATATATATTAAAAAGATTTAACAAGATTTGCCATCCAAGCCAAAGGCCCAGATGGCAAGTGGACAAGGAAGCCATTGGCTTATCGAGAGTCCAACAATGTTCACCTACTTATAACCCGCCCTCCTGAGATATGTGTCAACCTTGTTTTTAAACATATTCACGCTGCTAGCAGTTACACAATCTGTAGACAATTTGTTCCATTCATTTATTGTCCTTTGTGAGAACGAGTGCTTCCTGATGTCCAATCTACATTGATCCTTTACTAATTTTACCTCATGTCCTCTAGTTCTGCTATCCTTCTTGAGTGAGAAAAACATATTTCTATCAATATTTTCATACCCATTCAATATGTTAAAAACTTCAATCTGATCTCCGCTTATTGAGAGAGAGAGAGAGAGAGAGATAGAGAGAGAGAGAGGGGGAGGGAGGCAGGGGGATAGATAGAGAGAGAGAGAGGGAGAGAAAGAGAAAGAGAGAGAGGGAGAGAAAGAGAAAGAGAAAGAGAGAAAGAGAGAGAGAGAGAGAGAGAGAGAGAGAGAGAGAGAGAGAGAGAGAGAGACGGACAGCAGTCAAACAAACATCTTTGTTACAAATTTAAAATAAAAACAAAATATTTTACACAAATAATTCCGCTGCAATTACACATGTAAAACAAAAAAACATTTGCATTGGAATGTGACCCTAAATATGTGTATTTGAATGCTATCCTGGGAAATGGCATTTGCGTTTGAATAAACTGAAACATTTGCATCTACATTCAAATGCGTTGACTTACATTTGTTAACATGTTGTTATCAAACGTGCTTTGACATAACAGTTTGATGCAACCTTTTCTCCAGGAGCTGGTCCAAAGAATCACCCAAAGTCAAAGACATGTGATGTGGAGCGTGACATTGCATAGAGCTTGAAACATGCACCAAAACAGTAGAGAGCTAAACTACAAGTTAATCCTGGATTCTGATATATTCTAACCGCATCTTCTGAAGAAGAAGTATGGTGACTCAATTCAGACATCCTGCAGTATATTCTGGTGCCCCCTTGCAGACTGGCGATGAAGTGAATATTAAGCCCTCCCTTAGCAAAACAATCTATATAATGTACAGTACGAATTTTGTAGACACAACTAGGTAGAATACGGAAAACATTTTATATATTTTTTATAGAATATTCTATATTCACTTTGGCAGTTGCTAATCCTCTCCGTCAGCTAATAGCTGGTTGATAATCTATTTTGCATAAAACGTAGTCTGCTGGGAGACCATGTACATTCCATAAAGTGGATAATAATGCAACATTATCTCGGTTTTGTAAAACAGCCTGCTCCAAAGAAAAGCTGCCGGGGTAATCTTCCTGATTCATCTTCAGACACAGAATGATGAAAAGAAAAATTATTTTTGAAACTATGAACATGAGATAATATTAGTTGAAAAAAATTTTAACATTCAACTTCAGGCACATGTTTTTGATAAAGGTGTTGCATAGATAAATGTTCTATTATGTATGTGGGCATTGAATCACATATGACTTTTTATTTAAATTGTTTTAATAATGCTGGCTAGTAGAAATTACTACAGAAGAAATTATTTGTTAAGAAGCAAATTACTTTCTCAACTTTGCTTCTCCTGCGCTTAGAGCCATTTTAACACAGTCATTTGAAAGGTATTTTACAGGAACTGATTCACTAGATATATTTAATGTTTATTAATTTATATAGCACCAATTTATACAATTATATTATTTGGTGGTGTACATAATAATAATAAAATAATAATAATAATAATAACATAATCACATTTTATTAAGCAATGACGGTGATTGGATAAACAAGATATTTATACATAAAATCTAAACAATTATATCACATGGTGCTTTAAATAATAAAAAATTAAATATTACATAAACTGTTATGCTGATTACATACAATATAACATCTAGACAATTATCACACGATGCTATTGACAAATAAAAAAAACAGACAACACGATAACTAGAGTATGATAGTGTGATATAGACGTACTGATATAAGAAAGATAACACTCACGTTCTATCAGCCGCGTCTTATGCTTATGAGCCGTCGTCTGTGGTGCTGTCCCAGGTCACAGATAGTAACATGTAGCTCTCAATCGTGACGCAGGCAATGATTCTTGTCAGTCCTACTGGCAGCCAATCAGCGGTCGCTCGCCCACAGTGCTACCGACTGGTGGCCACAACATTTTCCCCCATCGTGACATTTAGATGTCCACCCCCCTTGTGACATTTGTGTAGCCACAATACCCCCAGTTTTATTTGAATTTTTATGCAATGTACTTAGCCAACATTTACTGGAACAGAGAGCTATAAAAATAAGCTCTATTGAATTTGTATTAAACAAAACATTTTTCAACAAATCAAACTAAATTAAAATACTAAATGTACTATATTAGCTACTGTCGAGTGGGCACCCGAAGTTGCTGTCGTGGATCGACAGCTTGACATAGGCATAGCAGCCGATTTATTATGTCTGCAACAGACGCATTACACTCGGTAAAACGTCTGCGCATTGAGGGCCGCTACTCGGAGGATAACCCAACTTCGCAGATTAAGGTGTTCTGCATCATTTGGGCCTGGCTTATTAGCACATAGGGATGTCCACAAGCCAGTTCACGAGGTGACAGTAGTGGCGAGTCTGTCTACAGTACTAAGCGGTACAGGTCAATGCGACATGCTACCTCACCAAACCCTGCTGCCATCGCCGACTTGTGGGTAATCCCAAACACACTATTGGGGAATTCCTCAACCCAGTGCTGGTGGTTTTAACCACCACTGTCTTTCGGTTGACAGTAATACCCCTGCAGAGATGGGATTCTCCTCAAAATCAAAGGGAAACGACCATGCTTCCGGGTTGTTTCTTCTAGCCATCATCTCCCTTGATTTCAGGAGGAGAAGGTGACAGTGTGCATCTACAGCGGCCACCTGTACTTGGTGTGGGCTCTGGGATGAGGCTGACGGCACTAGACACTCCCGATAAAACTCCCGCCCCTTGGGCGCTTGCTCAACCAGCATCCTCATGCTAATCCAATTCAGGAGTGCCATCGGGTGATTAGGTGGGCTGAACTGGAGAACCTCAGGAATGATGGGCTGACCCGTCATGTGGGCCACTTCTGTTAGCATGACTCGTTGAGCCATACTGATCTGGCCAGTCTGGTGAAATGAGGGGCAAACTCTCCCGTTCGTCCTCTAGGGAGTGTTGTTGCAGGTGGGCCATCAGTGGTACCCGCCCTCCAAACTGTTGCTTACACAGGCCAGCAAGCAGTGTCGGGGTGGAAACTCCATGGTAAGTGGAGCCCCTCCATATGCTGTCTCATATTAGTAGCAGTTTCAGAGGACTTGCTCTGGGGCCGTTTCCTAATATTTCGACGCCTCCCACGCTTGGCTGGTGTCGCCTTCACTGCCATTGGTGAAGCCTGCACAGTGTGTTTACCGTAGATGGAAAGAGCTTGCACTGGGCCTGCCTATTCCCCTGGTAAGGCTCCCTACGTTTTGCGTTTAATGGTAGGTCAGTGGGCCACTCCCTCCTTTGGGACCGTTTCCTACCTCCTGAAACGTGTCGCGGCAATGTCTCCGCGCAGGGGTAATTGTCACACAGTCGAACCCGGTGACGTCTCCATTGTCGATTGATCGGTAGGATAGGGAGGTCAACAGGGTGGAAAAATTCCCTTCCCTGGACAGTCTCGTCCCTATATCGATCGTATTGTGGTTGTGGGTGTGGTCGTAGGATAGGGGGGTTAACAGGGTGGGAAAATTCCATTCCCTGGACAGTCTCGTCCCTATATCGATCGTATTGTGGTTGTGGGTGTGGTCGTAGGATAGGGAGGTTAACAGGGTGGGAAAACTCCCTTCCCTGGAATGACTCTCTATTCCCCATTGAACCGATCCTCAAGTATAACGGCACCCCTAATTGGGCAGCGGTTAAAGTAGGGAGCTGGTTGTCAGTGATTCTGGTATTTGGAATATTGCTGTCCTCACGGCAACCGGTAGTGTCCGACCAGTACCCAGCCGTACTGGTGTGCTTGTAACCGGGATAGGACTGCTCGTAGCAACCGGGCGGGCACGGCTGCTACTATCGCGTAATACACAAAAATACAGGGTAGGTGGTGCTTTTGGTGTACAACCCCCAGCGCAGCAGGGATTGTATGTCCACTTGTATTTTGTGGTATTCGTATATACGAGGTAGAATGTTTGGCCACCTGTACCTCAGAGGGTGCTGCCCCCAATGCAGCAGGGGTTACCCCGGTGAGGCCAATGTCCTGCAACGCTCGTGTGTATATGGGGCGAGGGCGGGTGCTGAGAGAGAGAGAGAGAGAGAGAGAGAGAGAAAGAAGAAAGAGAAGAAAGAGAAGAAAGAGAAGAAAGAGAAGAAATGCCTTTATTAGTGATATTTCATCGATCGCATCTTGTTTGACATCGGGTGTCCCGCAGGGTTTGGTGCTTTGATCATTGCTATTAGCGTCGTATGTCCAAACCATAGGCGATATAATCAGAACGCATGTATGTTATGCAGTTGTATTGTCACTTTGATATCACTGCAGCAGCACTGGGTGCTACTCTGCGACATATGGAGGACTGCCTCGATGTCATCAAACAGTGATTGACATCAAACTGCCTGTGCGTGAATTACATTAAAATGGAACGTCTCCCCGTGGTATTCAAGATGTATATATATATATATATATATATATATATATATATATATATATATATATATATATATATATTATATTATTAATTTAACTAGCTTGTATAATTTATTTGTAAAGCATTGCATATTTATTTAGGAATTTGATAAATATTTGTCTTGTAAAGCACCACGAACAATTTTAAATTGGTCTGGCGCTATATCAGATATATTATGGTTCACTCTGTGTCTATTCGTACAACTACAAATAAATCAACAACAGGTTAACACATTACCGTTAATAGTGTAGTAAATAATCACACATCAAGTATGCTGAATATAATTACAATCTACCAACGTCCAATATTATTTATCACTGTCAAATCAGTTTACATGATAACTCAAGGTTTCTTAATATAATTAATGTCATATGCAAAGGTGTAACATTAATACGTTCAGTTTATTAACATCATTACATAATAATTCCATTCATGTTTACACACTTTCATACAAACATGTGTACAGAAAGACAAACGTATACATACTTATATACATTTCCCGGAATTACTAATAATGTAGTGTTGTTAAAATTTTCTGATCAGAAAGACATACGTATATATATATATATATATATATATATATATATATATATATATATATATATATATATATATATATATATATATATATATTAATGTAGTGTTATTAACACTTGATTACAAGAACTACACAATGTAGTGTATCTGTTGAACAAGTGTTGTTACCAACTGAGAAGAGCTCATAAAAGTTGGTATAAATCCCTGGATTTTTTTGAAAACAATACCCAGCATGGCAGGGTGGCAGCAAGGGTTGGGAGACGGCAATGATTGATTGATTGATTCAGATATGGAAGACAATAAGGAATATTTAATGTTGTGTACCCAAATATATTCACCAATCTTGTTATGCAATCATTGAAACATTTTACACATCCACTTGTGACAGAGTCGAATAATGTCCACATTCACAAACATATTGACGTGTGTATAACACTAATACAGAACCAATAGTACCACATTACCATTTCCTAAAGCCGACTATTATATTATTTGTATGGCTTAATGCAAACATTTTCTTACATTTTATTTCCCTTTTACACCATATGATGTATCCACTAAAATAGTTGTTGTATGTTATTAATTGCAATGCCTTACCTCCTTTCCACACATATTGCTTCAACTCCCGACATTGTAGCATTTCTGCCATTATAATTTAGTGTGTTAACAACATTACTATATCCGGTTTACCAATGGCAAAAGGTATCATTGACATTGTCTTCAAATTAATCACGCCACCGGACACAAACACGTCACTTGCAATAACTACTTTCCACAATGTGTGATGTCAAAAGTACACCTAATGTGTTGATACGGCCTGTTTTAACGTATGCAATTTTGTCTGTGGTATGGAGCCGTACGTAGGCACGATAACTACATTCGTGTGTTTCTGTGCGGGCGATAATACAATTTAACTCATTATTTTATTGATGGCATATTACATATTAATATTTACGCGTCATTACGTGCAAATAACTTTTTACATGACACTCATCGCAACGCCATATTTCAATAACAGTCACACAAGTATTTATTAATATTTATATTTGTAACAATTTTGACTCACCCCTGATTGTATTCTGCTATGTTTTCCGATCACTTGACGCTATCTCTCTGCCTGCGATAATCTGATCAGGTGGAGTCTGGAGAAGCTGTCTGTGCTATTCTATTTGACGTGGATAGGTCAAACTTGACAATTTCGCAACTTCCGGGACAAAAACGATGACATTTTCGAGTCGCCGTTGAACCCGGAGAGGTATATAGAATACGCCTTTACTAACTTGATGGCGTCACTTCTCTCATAGACAGTTCCAGTGAGGGTAGTGCCAAGCTAGTCACAGCGAATGCAATTAAGTGTGCCCCGGCGAGTGCAGTGCAGTCAACCGAGCAGCGTGGAGTGTCGATGGAGGAATCTCAAGGGCATAAGCACGTCGTTGACAGCAATTGTCGCCCAGTGCGGACAACGAATAGTTCTCAAAGAGGCAATCGGTGTATTAATGTTCACCTATGCATAATCGACAACGCAAGTGATGAAATAATGGCGAAATAATCGTCTCTTGAATAAAGAATAATGCACCGACAAATATGTTCCTTGCACGTCGAACCTCTTAACACGAAGCATGGGTGTAAACACATTACCTTACTCGGTGAATGTATTATGTCCGAACGAATATTACTTCACGTTTCCATGTCTCGGAGACAATAAACGTCTCAGATGTCTGATTTATCTCAGTTGTTTGACCAAAACGTCGTCAACTGTTTTGCACTTCTTCTGTCACTAGTAACAGTTGTCATCTCATAATAAATCAACCAATCATTTTAGTGCATACCTACCTCACGTAGACCAAGGAACGGCTTGGTTGCCTACACAACTTGCAAATTGACTTGTAAAACAACGTAATAGTTACAAAAAAACACTCCAGTATCAAACATTCAAATCAAATATTATCCTACACAAAATATATATCATAAGAATCTAGTCAATACACACATAATTATGGTGTACACCAAAGTGCATCTGGTGCAATATTTATAAAAGAAAAAAAACATTTTACAAATTTCCTTTATCTCAACCCGTTGTCGAAAGTGATAAGGTAAACATGTTTATTTCATCATTATGCTATCAACAACACAAGTCAACAAATGCTACTATATCTCAAGATATTTATTATCCGCCATAACTAAATGCTATCACAAGGATAATAAATAAGTAAACAACGAGTTTTAAAATGATACCAAACATGACTACATTTCATTTATCTGGTAATGCGTTGTTTCAAATTTTTTTCCGAAATCTTGTTTTGACATTAGTCGCTATCAAGCGCCATTAGTACGACTCTCGATCACTAAGTTCCGTCGCTAGGTGGCGTAAGTAAACAAGCTGATTATACACAACTCACACGATCTCCGATCAGTGACATACTTAGCAGGCTCTACACACATGCACTGAGCCCAGATTGGAAAAACTATAAAGTTAACATGGGAGAGATACAGCTGAGCAATAGGGAGCAATCGTTATCTCATTTTTGTTTACGAAAAAATTAACTTAGTGCGTTTTGGATTCCGGCGTTTCATAATTGTTTACGAGATATGCTCAACTGGACTGCTCACCGGTACACCTACACTGATGTTAATCAGGCCTGGTGTTAATTACCTCTATTTCTATTACCAAGTGCGCCTGTAGACAAGCCCAGCCAGTGTACATTGGCCGGTTGGGATTGGGAAGTAAATTGACCGACTCATTGACTCGTCACATTAGAGAAGTCCTTCATACGGTTTTTGTTATAGCGCGTAATATTACAATGCATCGTACAATCAATAATTGCACAGCACGTTGTTGCAGAACAAATGGTGCAATCAAAAATTTAATATATTGTATTTGTCATTACACGAGTTTGTAGAAAGTGAGTATTGTGCAATGAAGAGTTCAACCTATTATTATTTTGTAGCCTCGGTTATCCAAGCTCAGGGATGTGGCGTTTCCATTTTGTAGCCTCGGTTATCCAAGCTCAGGGATGTGGCACTTCCATTTGCCACAAACACCAGAGCATAGAAACATAGTGTAGGGCCCTGTCACAGTTTTAGGTTTGGCTGGATAATATGCGGCGAGCCAGTGGACATATATTCTTTAGGTTCAGTGTGGGTATTTGTGCAACTGCGATAATTCGACAACAAAGGTAAAGGGTAAAATATTTCCCGTTTAATTACACACCGTGGAAAAACTAGTATTGTTACAATCCCACAGCAAGAATAATTTACAATCCTATGCCAAGACCAATTTATATTCCTATATCAAGAATAATTTACATTCCTATATCAAGAAAGATTTACAGTCATATATCAAGAAAGATTTACAGTGCTATATCAAGAAAGATTTACATGTTCGGCGAATGTAATCTTGCGTTACGCGTGTTCGTCGAGTGTTGACTTGCGTTCGGCGTGCTCGGATAGTGCTGTCTTGTGTACGGCGTGCTCGAATAGTGCTGTCTTGTGTACGGCGTGCTCGGATAGTGCTGTCTTGCGTACGGCGTGCTCGGATAGTGCTGTCTTGTGTACGGCGTGCTCGCATAGTGCTGTCTTGCGTACGGCGTGCTCGGATAGTGCTGTCTTGCGTACGGCGTGCTCGGATAGTGCTGTCTTGCGTACGGCGTGCTCGGATAGTGCTGTCTTGCGTACGGCTTGCTCGGATAGTGCTGTCTTGTGTACGACGTGCTCGGATAGTGTTGTCTTGCGTACGGCGTGCTCGGATAGTGCCGTCTTGCGTACGGCGTGCTCGGATAGTGCTGTCTTGCGTACGGCGTGCTCGGATAGTGCTGCTTTGTGTACGGCGTGTTCGGAGAGTGCTGTCTTGCGTACGGCGTGCTCGGATAGTGCTGTCTTGTGTACGGCGTGCTCGGATAGTGCAGTCTTGCGTTCGGCGTGCTCTGATAGTGCTGTCTTGCGTACGGCGTGCTCGGATAGTGCTGTCTTGCGTACGGCGTACTCGGCGAGTGCTGTCTTGCGTACGGCGTGCACGGCGAGTGCTATCTTGCGTATGCCGTGCTCGGCGAGTGCTATCTTGTGTACGGCGTGCTCGGCGACTGCTGTCATGCGTATGGCGTATTCAGCGAATGCTGTCTTGTGTACGCCGTGCTCGGCGAGTGCTGTCTTGCGTACGGCTTATTCAACGAATGCTGTCTTGCGTACGCCGTGCTCGGCGACTGCTGTCATGCGTACGGCGTATTCAGCGAATGTTGTCTTGCGTACGGCGTGCTCGGCGAGTGCTGTCATGCGTACGGCGTATTCAGCGAATGTTGTCTTGCGTACGGCGTGCTCGGCGACTGCTGTCATGCGTACGGCTTATTCAACGAATGCTGTCTTGCGTACGCCGTGCTCGGCGAGTGCTGTCTTGCGTACGGCGTGGTCGGCGACTGCTGTCATGCGTACGGCGTATTCAGCGAGTGCTGTCTTGCGTACGGCGTGCACTTCGAGTGCTATCTTGTGTACGGCGTGCTCGGCGACTGCTGTCATGCGTACTGCGTATTCAGCGAATGTTGTCTTGCGTACGGCGTGCTCGGCGAGTGCTGTCATGCGTACGGCGTATTCAGCGAATGTTGTCTTTCGTACGGCGTGCTCGGCGACTGCTGTCATGCGTACGGCTTATTCAACGAATGCTGTCTTGCGTACGCCGTGCTCGGCGAGTGCTCTCTTCCGTGGCAGCTTGCAGTGCAACTGTCAACGGCAAGTTGGTAGCGACTAGCGAGGGTGGACGGCGGCGGAAGTTAGCGTCTATGCGATTTTGTGCCGCCGGTACGTCGCATCCTCCAAGGTCCGCGAACCGTTGGGCGAGTATGTTTATTCCGAGAGGAACCATGCACATTTTTAGATGTTATATGCAACCTGAACGTCACGTGGCTGGAGTTGCTCTGCTGCTTCGACGTCCCTAACTATTTTATACTTCCATTATCACCAATCACCGCCGTCGCTCACGACCTATTAAACAATCTTGTTGGTGCATAAAAAACCCGTAGACCACAAAGTACAAGTTAACTTGTAAATAGTTATGCAATGTTTGTACTAAAACACCCTAGTGTCAACCATTCAAATCACGTGATACCCTACACAAAATGTATGTCAAATAGATATCTGCAATACACACATTACGATGGTATAAATCAAAATGCATCTGCTACCAGATTAATAGCAGCAAATCATTTCAAACTTTCCTTTAGCTCCCTCTATTATTCGAAGGTGTGAAAGTTATCAACACAAAATAACAACATCGACTCTGAAATCTGAAATTATTCGTTCTTCATCATAATTAGGTTCTAAAATAATGATAAACAATATCAGTAGACAACAAGTTTTCCAACGATACCAAACATTAGTGGTTATACCATTGCGTTTATGGCACGAATACCCAGCCATACTTCACTCGCTTCACACACCATGCATCAGGCCAGCCACCTCCTCGCCAACGATTACGTTGACTTTGTTTTCTCTCCCCACCCGTACGGTCGTCCCACATGGGTTAGATTGCGTTATATTATGTAAGAGACTTTAACTTGTGACGTCACACCTGAATATTTCAGCGATTATCTTCTCCATCAAAAAGCTGAGTATACAAGCGAACTCATAACATATAACTTATATACAGTACAAATTTATAATTAAAACATATTTTTGCATCTAAAATCTAAGACAATGCAGTGCCTGGATGCTGCTCTTTGTGCCAAAGTGTAATTACTATCGTGGCGTTTTGTCCTGTACGATTTCAATTAGACCAATGAGAAATTAGTAAAAACACGTGTTTACTGCCGTATCAATGATATTATGTTTACGTCACAGACAATCGTATTACGCGTCCCGTTTATAAAAAAAAACAGTGTTAAGCAATCCAGGCTTATATTACATATTACATTAAACAATATGTACGCTTTTTTTTCGAAAACACACACTTGAGAATAATGATTGAGTGTTGCACTTTGGAAGTACTCGTTCATTATATATGCTGTTTAGAGTTTTACTTGTGAAGTAAAAAAAACATATTCTGCGGTACGTATTGAGTGTGACGTCACACAATGAAGCATTGTCACGTTGCTTCTATTACCGTTGCAGGTTTCAAGCAGCGCGAGACAAAATAAAACGGAGGTGTGACGTCACGCATATTCGTAAAACAATTTTGCCATCTGGGTCATTTATGCATGTATTGTTAAAAGAAAAAAAAATATTTACCCGTGGATTTACACCGCGATATTTCTGCAAGGGTAGATGTAGTACGGGTATTTCTATACGTGTGCACATTTAACGGGTTCCCTGTGCATTGATCACTATTCGATCATGGCGCATAGTGTAAACTTGGCGACGATGGGCTCATCGTTTCGACTTAAATAATCGATACGATTTTAATGTGGACGAAGCTAACATGTTTTGTTTGCGTATTAAAATTTATAATGTATTCCAGGTGAATAACATGCCACATCGAAATACTCATGCTTAGTTTTAACAAGAACGTGAAGGGGTATTACCATCGAGTATAATACGTGTCGTCTATGCATGCCAGTGTATTCAACAGTGGCGCCACCCGGCGCGCCGGCAGTCGGCGAGGGATTGCATACCTATCCTGGAATGAGTGCGCGGCGTTCTCCCACGAAGTTTCTGCACCCCAGCCATACGGCGTAGGTGTGAAACTTAAAACATAGTTATCACCATTAACGTATCCCATCAACCTTAATGTAGCGCATACACTAACAACAACCAAGCAACCCACTTTGACACAATACGTCTCCCACTCCCTGGCGGTGTAGCTAGGCGTCCAGTAGACCTGGTACACCGTGAAGCCTCGCTCGCCAAACTGGTCGGTTCAAGGCTTCAAGTACCCAGGTGTTGGTATCGATCTTAGCAGCTTTGAGTTTTTTTGTAGCGGAGCCGTTGTCATCCCACCGACCTCTGCCCTTCTTTCAGTTCACTGAAAACACAATCTTCTGATACCTTTCATCACCCATCCGGATCACATGTCCGTTCAGCGGAGTTGAGCAACTGCTAACACAGCTACAACTGTCAACGTAACTTGTTATATTGCAACTATCTATGTAGCAGTCTGTTGTAGATGATTAAAATAACGTCGAACCTGGAACAATGCGTTGGCTACACTTCTGTAGTGCTTTAGTACTCAGTGGCCGAATGAATACAAGTTCAATCCTATATCTCGACCTGGCGAGCGCAAAGAAGACATACTTACATTTTCATCTGTGAGAAATGCCTCCCCGGACAATTGCGTGCGGCCCAACAAAAGATAGGATGGGAATGTATATATTGTAATACGATGGAAATTGTAGGTAATACTCGCCATATCCGCCCTTCCAGCCCAAATGCCACTAATCATTGGATCTGTCAGCACTGCAAACGTGCCTTCTGCCATCATGCTGGTCTCGCCTCACCCACTCAATGCAGACACCCAGCGGCAAACCTCATGTCTTAATCGACCACGACGGACAGCCGATGATGGTTTGGTAGTACGAGCGTAACGTTTGTATAATGAAACGTTCTGAATATGCATTAAGTTGTTGTCTAAGTTTGCACGTCACATGAAATAATAATTCAATAATATACAATATAGTTGTTGGCGTTATTTGTTCGTAGGGTTTTTTATGCGATACATTGTATTTTTGTAAAATTATGTGTAACATTTTCAAAATGCGACACAAAACAATGCACACGGTCTGAGAAGTATGAATGATTTTAAAAACAGCAGTCTGGTCGTGGTGAACCGTTCCGTCAGCGTTTGCTGTAAATACATAAATCATAAGTTGTTTTTAGTTTAATGTCTCGGATCTGGATGTGTTTATCTTGTACGACCAGACAATGGGATGCTATGTATAGCAAAGTGGGACATTACCAGCTACAATAATGCAGCCAATATCACGCCGTGCAAAAGCAGTTGAAAATAACTTTCAAAACAAACCCAGGAACATAAACTCGCAATTACGAAGAATAATATCCAGTTGCCCAACCAGCTTCGTCCAACTAGCATCGTCAAACAATTATCAGTCCACCAACAAAGTTCAACAAACACCAGTCGACCCACCTCGTCCAACAATAAACAACCGGCCAACCTCGTCCTGCAATCAACAACCGACGGACTTCGCCCAACAATCACCAACTGATCGACATCGTCCAACAATCACCAATTACCAACATCGTCAAAAATCACCAACCAATCAACCTCATCCAAAAATCAAAAACCGACCACCCTCATCTAACAATCACTAACCGACCAACCTCGTCCAACAATCACCAACCATTCAACCTCATCTAACGATCATCAACCGACCAACCTCGTCAAACAATCACAAACATACTCCAACATCAACAGCCTACCAATAATCTACATCTGCTGATTAGACCGCTTCAAATATATCAGACCGATATGCCCTGCCAAAAAGTCCTTGCACTTCCCAGGACAGTATCATATATCCTGATGGTGACGCTCCCTGTCGGACAATCAAGAAATAATGTAGCTAATAAATCATCTCGCTTGTAGGACCAGGGGAACATACAATTTAGTACAAAACGTTACACTGTTAAGCACAATCCCACTGTGTTTGTGTATGCGTGCGTGCGTGCGTGCGTGCGTGCGTGCGTGCGTGAGTGTGCGTGTGCGTGCGTGCGTGCGTGCGTGTGCTTGTACGTATAATAGGTATACAATTCAGCTTTCAGTAGCACCAGAGTTAAATGCTAATCATGTTGTAATACAATTACTTACTACTCTTCTTTGTTACGACGCTGATTTCGCCAAGACCCATCGAGTAATTAGTATAATGTAGACGCATCAAAATATAATGGTTTTTATGTACAGTAAGTGAGACAACTAATTTGAATCAGTTATATTTTAATTTACATAGTGGCAAAACATCCTTCTAACAATGTTGCTCCTGTCTATTTGCTATGATAATCTGACAACACAGAGCAATGCTCCAGCAATACAAAATTCGCTAGGCAGACATACTAAAATATATTAAAATACATGCCAGCACAAAATATATACAAGATAGTAGAACAATATTCAACGTAGTTTGTTTACAGTAGCAATGTGTGTATTTTACTTGTATGTCAAGAAAGGCATTAAGACACGCTCTCTCCAATGCAACGCAATGCATTCAGACGCCTGTGTTGTTGTCCATGGATGTGCATAATTGCTTTTAAGCTTTAAATCTTCAGCCGAGCTGCAGCACATTAACATGTTCATCATAACACTTGTCGGTACATTACTATATGACTACACATTATATATAATTACTATGCCGTTAAACATTTACAGATCACTGAGGATAATTACTAGACACCAAAATTAATGGCGATTTAAGTTTATATTAACGAAATATATTGGCATGTAGAGTGACTAACAATACCAGCTGCTATTTTAAATTTTATAACATGACTGACAACATATAAGATTACATAATTCACGAAACGCAAACCAATGTTGTGGAGGTGACGTCATTTGTTGCAGCGCAAACATTGATATAATGGAAGGAGTACGAGCTTCACCTTTTTTCGCACCGAGCGATAAAGGACCAAATAGAGGACGCTGTTCATGAACGAGTTGCAATTGAAGAACCAAATGGAAGTGAAGCCGACTGCTTCCGCCAGTTGTTGGTTGTGGGTGATGTTGTGAAGAATAGCGGCTGCCAAAAGCGGTAGGGTGAAGAGGACCGAGACGAGGCAGATTATGAGGACGTTCTTGGCAGAGCGTATCGCCTTAAGGGTCACCAGTCCTTCTGAGCCGGTGTAATTGTGGTCGACGGTGTGAATCTGGTTGGAAATCGCCCTCTGCGTACGGGCTACGACGATGAATATCCTAGCGGTGGCGTAGACAAGAACGGCTGCTGGAACGATTGCCACGAAGGCATACGTAACGAGAGACACGACTGAGATTGCGGCACTTTTCTCCAAGAAGGACGTACATGAAATCATGTTCCAGGAAGCGCCCTGACCGAATTTGGTAGCTGCGATTGTAGCGCCGACGATCCAGTTTGTGACGATGATACAGTAGCAGCGATTTGTCGTGAGCAGTTGTTCGTGGTGGAGCGGCTTCAGTAGAGCGATCATCTTGTAGAGAGTCAGCCAACAGAGACTGTGGAGAGAGTTGAACGAGAAACACCACATGCAGAACATTTGCACTTCTGGTAGGTACTTGTTGATATGACGCACGCTCGGTGTGGCATTTGAACAGACTGCGGCAATGATTGGCATCGAAATGCAGCCGGTCGCGAGATCGGACACAGATAGCGAGAGCATGAACAAAGTCGAACGATCCTGACGCAATTCTGCATATCTTGCGATGACGAAGATGACCAGTGCGTTCGTGATGATATTAGGGCAGATCACAGCGCTGATGATAACCGGCTTTAGGTAACTGCTTGCCTGGTCACCCATGATATTAAAATTATTACCGTGAAAACGTCAGCACTAATACATAAACACTGATAAAACAAATAAATAACATAAAAGTCAATACCGTCAGTTATGTTCTTTAATGGATCGCCGACGTTCGAACGTCAAGCATATTTCACAAGTCGCCCGCGTTCCGGAGCTTTGTCTTTTCCAGTGGCTGGATTCTTCTTTCGTCAATTCCACTGAATTGTCAACGACACCAGAGAACACCCCATCAAGGATATCATCTAACTCAAGTAACTGCCGCGTTGGACCTTGTTCCACCTACGAAGTCAACGGATGCATTGGTTGGTCCATACAAACGTCAGAACGCTCTGCGAAACCAGTTATTTGAATTACCATATTTCCGATGCAGGTGATGTATTGTTGAGCAAGGCTGTTCTAGCACTGCGAATAATACAGTCGACACACCAAGCACTCCTATCGGATGCAATCGATTGTAACGGATAGGAGAGCTTGGGGTGTCACCACAATTGTCAGAACTATCGGTTGCAGAGCTATCGATAAGGCCTCGTTTTGATACAAGGCACGTGATCGCAAAACCATAATAATATTGCATTCGACAGTGATAAAGCGAATTCCATGTGTCAAATGTCACAAATTGCTCCACACCGCCTAATTAATGATATAATAATTACGTCTTCTAACTTACACGTAGGTGCTCCGATGAAAACATTGGACGCGAACATGAAACTCGTGGAAAATAATGAAGTAATCAGTTGTGTTAATCTTCATTAACACTTGGCCGTCTCTTCATTATCGCCCATGAATGCACCTGCACTTGCTGTGTTCGTTTCATTGAATCAACATGTTTAGAGAGTTCCTTCTCTAGAGTTAGCGAATCCATGACAGGTCACACATTCACCAAGTAATTATGAAATGGTTAATCATTGCGCGGGATGAAGATGTCATCACTGGCAATGATTGAGCACCGTAATGTTACGACGTGTTAATGAAAGATTTAGGAATTTAACACCACATGCGCATTGGGGCAGTATCTTTCTAATACGTAGCCATTCGTATTGCACATGGGAAAGAGAAGGGATACTGTGCACACACACACACACACACACACACACACACACACACACACACACACACACACACACACACACACACACACACACACACACACACACACACACACACACACACACACACACACACACACACACACACACACACACACACACACACACACACACACACACACACACACACACACACACACACACACACACACACACACACACACACACACACACACACACACACACACACACACACACACACACACACACACACACACACACACACACACACACACACATCGTCTGATGACGCGTACATTGCTAAACGTTTGTTGCGAGTCGTGTGTTTACCCTGAATGGACACCACGTAGCTACTAGGTGGCTAGAAGGTGGTAGTTTGGTGGAACCGGGAACGGCGTGGTGGATATGCTGCCACCTCGTAGTGTTTCTTCCATCTTAGTATACTGACTGGTTTGTTTAGTGGTAGTCTCGTATTTTCTTGTTCGCGCTCCCCAACAGCGGCGCCCACTCGCGTACTCGCGGTGCTTCATATATGTATATAAATGTGATAGTTATTTTCGTATTATTTCCTGTGTCGGCAAGACATCATTTCGGTTTAATAAATTATCTCTATCTGCAGGATGTAACAAATGTGTTTTGGTTTATTCATACGTGAAAATTAAATAAAGTAAGAGAGAGAGAGAGAGAGAGAGAGAGAGAGAGAGAGAGAGAGAGAGAGAGAGAGAGAGAGAGAGAGAGAGAGAGAGAGAGAGAGAGAGAGAGAGAGAGAGAGAGAGAGAGAGAGAGAGAGAGAGAGAGAGAGAGAGAGAGAGACGAACAGCAGACAAACAAACATCTTTGTTACAAATTTAAAATAAAAACAAAATAATTCCGCTGCAATTACACATGTAACACAAAAAACGTTTGCATTGGAATGTGACCCTAAATATATGTATTTGAATGCTATCCTGGGAAATGGCATTTGCGTTTGAATAAACTGAAGCATTTGCATCTATATTCAAATGCGTTGACATTTGTTAACATGTTGTTATCAAACGTGCTTTGACATAACAGTTTGATGCAACCTTTTCTCCAGGAGCTGGTCCAAAGAATCACCCAAAGTCAAAGACATGTGATGTGGAGCGTGACATTGCATATATAACTTGAAACATGCACCAAAACAGATGAGAGCTAAACTACAAGTTAATCCTGGATTCTGATATATTCTAACCGCATCTTCTGAAGAAGAAGTATGGTGACTCAATTCAGACATCCTGCAGTATATTCTGGTGCCCCCTTGCAGACTGGCGATGAAGTGAATATTAAGCCCTCCCTTAGCCAAACAATCTACATAATGTACAGTACGAATTTTGTAGACACAACTAGGTAGAATTCGGAAAACATTTTATATATTTTTTATAGTATATTCTATATAATTATTTTAGAATATTCTATAGGATTTTTGCGGACATAGCTATAGACTGTGCAGTTAATAATTATAGTTTTCATTATTCTGCTATGCTCTGTATAATTCTATAAAATTGTATAACATTATTATTAAAATTGTGTGGAAAATTTAAGTAGACATACACTATTTTTTAGAATCTATGGTATTATATTTAAAATTACTTCTTTATATTTTTGCTAAGGGCTGCACTTTGGCAGTTGCTAATCCACCCCGTCAGCTAATAGCTGGTTGATAATCTATTTTGCATAAAACGTAGTCTGCTGGGAGACCATGTACATTCCATAAAGTGGATAATAATGCAACATTATCTCGGTTTTGTAAAACAGCCTGCTCCAAAGAAAAGCTGCCGGGGTAATCTTCCTGATTCATCTTCAGACACAGAATGATGAAAAGAAAAATTATTTTTGAAACTATGAACATGAGATAATATTAGTTGAACAAATTTTAACATTCAACTTCAGGCACATGTTTTTGATAAAGGTGTTACATAGATAAATGTTCTATTATGTATGTGGGCATTGAATCACATATGACTTTTTATTTAAATTGTTTTAATAATGCTGGCTAGTAAAATTACTATAGAAGAAATTATTTGTTAAGAAGCAAATTACTTTCTCAACTTTGCTTCTCCGGTGCTTAGAGCCATTTTAACACAGTCATTTGAAAGGTATTTTACAGGAACTGATTCACTAGATATATTTAATGTTTATTAATTTATATAGCACCAATTTATACAATGATATTATTTTATTAAGCAATGACGGTGATTGGATAAACAAGATATTTATACATAAAATCTAAACAATTATATCACATGGTGCTTTAAATAATAAAAATTGAAATGTTACATAAACTGTTATGCTGATTACATACAATATAACATCTAGACAATTATCACACGATGCTATTGACAAATAAAAAACAGACAACACGATAATTAGAGTATGATAGTGTGGTATAGACGTACTGATATAAGAAAGATAACACTCACGTTCTATCAGCCGCGTCTTATGCTTATGAGCCGTCCTCTGTGGTGCTGTCCCAGGTCACAGATAGTAACATGTAGCTCTCAATCGTGACGCAGGCAATGATTCTTTTCAGTCCTACTGGCAGCCAATCAGCGGTCGCTCGCCCACAGTGCTACCGACTGGTGGCCACAACATTTTCCCCCATCGTGACATTTAGATGTCCACCCCCCTTGTGACATTTGTGTAGCCACAATACCCCCCGTTTTATTTGAATTTTTATGCAATGTACTTAGCCAACATTTACTGGAACAGAGAGCTATAAAAATAAGCTCTATTGAATTTGTATTAAACAAAACATTTTTCAACAAATCAAACTAAATTAAAATACTAAATGTACTATATTAGCTATTGTCGAGTGGGCACCCGAAGTTGCTGTCGTGGATCGACAGCTTGACATAGGCATAGCAGCCTATTTATTATGTCTGCAACAGACGCATTACACTCGGTAAAACGTCTGCACATTGATAGCCGCTACTCGGAGGATAACCCAACTTCGCAGATTACGGTGTTCTGCATCATTTGGGCCTGGCTTATTAGCACATAGGGATGTCCACAAGCCAGTTCACGAGGTGACAGTAGTGGCGAGTATGTCTCCAGTACTAAGCGGTACAGGTCAATGCGACATGCTAGCTCACCAAACCCTGCTGCCATCGCCGACTTGTGGGTAATCCCAAACACACTATTGGGGAATTCCTCAACCCAGTGCTGGTGGTTTTAACCACCACTGTCTTATGGTTGACAGTAATACCCCTGCAGGGATGGGATTCCCCTCAAAATCAAAGGGAAACGACCATGCTTCCGGGTTGTGCGCATCTACAGCGGCCAACTGTACTTGGTGTGGGCTCTGGGATGAGGCTGACGGCACTAGACACTCCCGATACAACTCCCGCCCCTCGGGCGCTTGCTCAACCAGCATCCTACTGTTGCTAATCCAATTCAGGAGTGCCATCGGGTGATTAGGTGGGCTGAACTGGAGAACCTCAGGAGTGATGGGCTGACCCATCATGTGGGCCACTTCTGTTAGCATGACTCGTTGAGCCATGCTGATCTGGCCAGTCTGGTGAAATGAGGGGCAAACTCTCCCGTTCGTCTCTCCTCTAGGGAGTGTTGTTCCAGGTGGGCTATCAGTGGTACCCGTCCTCCAAACTGTTGCTTACACAGCCAGCAAGCAGTGTCGGGTTGGAAACTCCATGGTAAGTGGAGCCCCTCCAAATGCTGTCCCAGATTAGTAGTAGTTTCACCACACAAGTTACAGGTTCGCGGTGCAACATCTCTGTCACATGTCTCCGCAACGGTCGTTGCGTGACGCTGATATGCAAGGTCAGGCCAGAGGACTTGCTCTGAGGCCGTTTCCTAATGTGTCGACACCTCCCACGCTTGGCTGGTGTCGCCTTCACTGCTATTGGTGAAGCCTGCACAGTGGGGTTACCGTAGATGGAGAGAGCTTGCAATGGGCCTGCCTATTCCCCTGGTAAGGCTCCCTACGTGTTGCGTTTAATGGTACTTCAGTGGGCCATTTCCTCCTTTGGGACCGTTTCCTACCTCCTGAAACGTGTCGCGGCAATGTCTCCGCGCAGGGGTAATTGTCACACAGTCGAACCCGGTGACGTCTCCATTGTCGATTGATCGGTAGGATAGGGAGGTCAACAGGGTGGAAAAATTCCATTCCCTGGACAGTCTCGTCCCTATATCGATTGTTTTGTGGTTGTGGGTCTGGTCGTAGGATAAGGGTGTCAACAGGGTGGGAAAACACCATTCCCTGGACAATCTCGTCCCTATATCGATCGTTTTGTTTTTGTGGGTGTGGTCGGAGGTAGGGAGGTCAACAGGATGGGACAATTCCATTCCCTGGACAGTCTCGTCCCTATATCGATCGTTTTGTGGTTGTGGGTCTGGCCGTAGGATAGGGAGGTTAACAGGGTGGGAAAACTCCCTTCCCTGGACTGACTCTCTATTCCCCATTAAACCGATCCTCAAGTATAACGGCACCCCTAATTGGGCAGCGGTTAAAGTAGGGTGCTGGTTGTCGGTGATTCTGGTATTTGGAATATTGCTGTCCTCACGGCAACCGGTAGTGTCCGACCAGTACCCAGCCGTACTGGTGTGCTTGTAACCGGGATAGGACTGCTCGTAGCAACCGGGCGGGCACGGCTGCTACTATCGCGTAATACACAAAAATACAGGGTAGGTGGTGCTTTTGGTGTACAACCCCCAGCGCAGCAGGGATTGTACGTCCACTTGTATTTTGTGGTATTCGTATATACGAGGTAGAATGTTTGGCCACCTGTACCTCAGAGGGTGCTGCCCCCAATGCAGCAGGGGTTACCCCGGTGAGGCCAATGTCCTGCAACGCTCGTGTGTATATGGGGCGAGGGCGGGTGCTGACGAGTTTGTTTAGTGGCACCATCGACCACCACATACGGCGCTAAGTTGGCATTAATATCTGTCAGAGCTGTAGCATGAATAACTGGATATGATGGCCGCTGCCTTTGAGGTCGTACCAATTGTCGACCTCTCCGGGTGACCCGTGGAGTCCCTCCCCACTGGATCTTGTAGAGTATTGGATTAGCTGGGGCGAAATAAGGCCTCTACTACATCCAGAAGATCATCGCCTAGTGTGAGGTCAGTGGCTGGTTCTTCTTCTGACACCATTGTGGTATAGATATACCAAAGATAGCACTCACGTTCTATCAGCCCCGTCCTATACTTATGTGCCGTCGTCGGTTCTGTTCCGGGTAACAGATGGTACCTTGTAGCTCTCAGTCGTGACGCAGGCAATGATTCTTGTCGGTCCTCCTGCTTTATGCGCCCTGGCAGCCAATCAGCGATCGCTCACCCACCGTGCTACCGACTGGTGGCCACACAGGATAAAACAATAAAACATTTAAACTATATATATATATATATATATATATATATATATATATATATATATATATATATATATATATATATATATATATATATATATATATATATATATATATATATATTTATATATATATATATATATATATATATATATATATATATATACACCACACACACACACACACACACACACACACACACACACACACACACACACACACACACACACACACAAACACACACACATACATACATATTCAATAACTTAATTGTGCGCTAAATTAAATTAGTGAGTCTAGTTTGTTCTTGCTCTTCCACAATTTTGGAACAAAGGCTATGACCGTACTGTGCGTTGAAAGTCAATATACACACCTTGTGCTTGATGCGAACTCGACTAGCAACCAATTGAGTCGTTTGAATGTTGAAGTTAGATGCTCGTTCATGCCAACTCATTTGTAGCTTCTTGATAATGTATTTGCTTAGCCCAGTCAGTAGTCAGTATGACTATGCACTAGAGCATGAATTGAATCAGCTGCTCTGCACTTTGGTGATCGAGATACTTCCTTATCTTGCTGATGTTGATCGTTGCTCATACGCCGCCCGACATGTTGTCTTGATATGTTTTTTCCATCGACATGTGCTTATCATAGTGAGCATCCAAATTACGCACACAGTCTGTTGGACTACACTGTCACCGATGTTGATTGATGTGTTGGTGCGTTTTGTTAACCGTCTGATGTCACTAATACACTGCTCCATTGAGTCACGTTCACTATTCATAGAGTCCGGGTAAAAGTCACAGTGTACTTGATGATCATCAGCTTATGCCCTTGTTTTTCGTGCTCATTTGTGAAACTGAAAATGGGGCTATTGTACTCTCTGAATTCAGTGGGACCCAGGCACGATCCTTGCGGTACTCCTTGATCGAGCTTAAGCTGGTCGTACGCCGTGCCGTTGACGATGACACGCTGTTATCTTGACTGTAGATAAGGGGAAAACCAATTTAGAGCGGTGACTGATACTCCAAAAGAACAGTTCACGGTGTTGAGTAAAAGTTCATGGTCCACGGTATTAATTGCAGCAGACGAGTCAACCAGAACTATTTGTGTTATTTCCTATTGGTCCATGTTAAGAAGGATATCCGACTGAACCTCGACAAGAAGAGTTTCAGTAGAATGTCTTGCTCTGTTGTCTGACACGGTGGCAATGGAAATGTACACTCTGAGTGATGACAAACTGGTTTTCAACAACCCGCTCAGTTAAATTGGACATAAACTAAAGATTTGACACAGGATAATTGCCATGAATCTATCTAGTCCTGTTTTTTTTCAGCAGCGCCACAACAACTGCTATCTTCCTCTCATGTCGAAATTCCCCAGTAGCAAATGAGCGACTGACGATATGAGTGAGGGGTGGTTGTAATTCCTCACTGTACTCTTTAACCAGCTTGGTTGGTATAGGGTCGAGAGGGCAGTTGGTTTTCTTTGATTCCATGGCTAACGTGCGGAGTGTAAATGTATAAAATTATCCAAATTATTCCGGATGTCGTTTATTTTGTTCTTAAAAAGTTGACAAATTCAATGACAAGAATTTCCACTTACTCATGTTGAGATAATGGATTACTCTGCTTCTTGTCACTCAGGATGTTGACCAGTGCAAATAATTTATTCGAGTCACACTTAATTTCTGTGATCAAGGTTTGAATATGGCCAGTTCGCTTGCTATTCAATGCCCTGGCATGTATACCTAGGTCAGTGGAATATTAAAAAGATGTCATCATTATTGACCTGTCTCCACATCTGTTCAGTGCCCTGACATTATTTACTAAACAATATGATTACTGAGCCAAACTTTACTTCTTTGGCTGGGTGATAATTGGGAGGTGGGTGGATATCATATTTCCAATTAGCGCCTGGCTTAACGGACCTTTGAAATTCGATGTTTACCAATATTGGTTTAGCCGCCGCGCTGTAATCTGCAGTGCGGCACCCAGGTGATTTGGCGACCAAAGTACAACCAATGCATGAGATCACTTTACGCCAGGTCATGTAGTACCATCATGCATACCACGTTACACATGCATTACGTTATTCCACATAACATTTCGTATGCACCTCGGCACATACATCCCTTTATGCAGAACAACAACGCAAGTCCAGTGTAGAGTGGAATAGGCCAAAGTCATGACAATTTATTAATGACATACCAGCAACCATGTATGTAATCACTTTTAGTTTTACATTCGTTAGCACACAATTATAGTCCGTGTCAACATGCCGGCCCCAAAACGGTATTGATATACATTGCAAAACATTCTTTGACATGCCACGACAACCGACCGATATTTATCACGATATCAGTGATTTTGTATCCTTCAGCTACCGCTTGCAATTGATAAATATAGTACTACACTGGCTAGCAATGATACTAACTTGCGTTGTTGTTCTGCATACACGACTAATAAGTTGTCGTACTCAATATAGCCGGCGTCTGAAAGAGCGTGTAGTACCAGAAAGCAACGCCCGATCGCGGCGGTGCGCACACGAGTTGCGCCAACGTTTGTTTGAAATGTACGCTGACGAGTCATGTAGAGTCGTAGATCGTGCGCTGACGAGTCATGTAGAGTCGTAGAATGTGCGCTGACCAGTCATGTAGAGTCGTAGAATGTGCGCTGACGAGTCATGTAGAATCGTAAAATGTGCGCTGACGAGTCATGTAGAGTCGTAGAATGTGCTCTGACCAGTCATGTAGAGTCGTATAATGTGCGCTGAGGAATCATGTAGAGTCGTAGAATGTGCGCTGACGAGTCATGTAGAATCGTAAAATTTGCGCTGACGAGTCATGTAGAGTCGTAGAATGTACGCTGACCAGTCATGTAGAGTCGTAGAATGTGCGCTGAGGAATCATGTAGAGTCGTAGAATGTGCGTTGACGAGTCATGTAGAATCGTAGAATGTGCGCTGACCAGTGATATAGAGTCGTAGAATGCGCGCTGACGAGTTATGTAGAGTCGTAGAATGTGCGCTGACGAGTCATGTAGAGTCGCAGAATGTGCGCTGACCAGTCATGTAGAGTCGTAGAATGTGCGCTGGCGAGTCATGTTGAGTCGTAGAATGTGCGCTGACCAGTCATGTAGAGACGCATAATGTACGCTGACCAGTCATGTAGAGTCGTAGTATGTACGCTGACCAGTCATGTAGAGTCGTAGAATGTACGATGATCAGTCATGTAGAGTCGTAGAATGTACGATGACCAGTCATGTAGAGTCGTAGAATGTACGTTGACCAGTCATGTAGAGTCATAGAATGCACGCTGGCCAGTCATGTAGAATAATAGAATGTACGCTGGCCAGTCATGTAGAATAATAGAATGTACGCTGACCAGTCATGTAGAGTCGTAAGCAACGCCCGATCTCGGCGGTGCGCACACGAGTTGCGCCAACGTTTGTTTGCAATGTACGCTGACGAGTCATGTAGAGTCGTAGATCGTGCGCTGACGAGTCATGTAGAGTCGTAGAATGTACGCTGACCAGTCATGTAGAGTCGTAGAATGTACGCTGATCCAGTCGCACAATCACGGAAAGGAAAACCGTTGTCATGCACCAAGGTGCCACTCGATCAGTTGGAGGACAAATCGCTCGTGAAAATGGGTCTTATATCTTGGAAGCGGTGAAAGTGATGCAGCAAGTAACGTTCAGATTTACGGTTCTCTTTGCAAAAGACGATGCCAATATTATATCTCTAACGAAATCCAGTTGACTCATATTTGCTACAGAGCATATAGAATTCAAGTCGATAGCTCTGAATAAGAAAATTCAATCAGCAATGCCCTGTTTCAAACACCTCAGCTAAATTTACATCCTCGGCTGATTTAGCTTATAACAAATCCGGTTCGTCGATGTCAAAATATGTAGGGTGTGAATAGATTAAGTAACATCCGCAGTTGGTTGAATCAACCTTCGAAAGAATTGACTTTATTAATTAGATCTGACAAGATTCTAAATAATGGATGTCCAAAATGGTAAACACTTCAGTTCAATGCCGATCATGTGCGGTATTTCCATCCTCTCGCCGATCACACAACATAGTTACGACATTTCAACAAGGGTGAAATTCGTGAATTGTTATGTTATCAACGGAGGCAACATGTCAACGAGGAATGGGCAGCAGTATTTTGAAACTACTTAACTACTGTCAGTACATTTTGCGAGAAGACTTGAATTAATGTTTGAGACAGGTAACATACTAATTATGCTTATTTCAAATGGCTGTTTGAACTTCACTGATTGCATTTCGTGGATACTCTTGGCATATATCAGAGTTTATATTCGGTCCTAAGGATTGAAGGGGTGAATTAGTTTAGGAGGTTACAGTTGCATAAAGAAATGTACTTCTTTTTTAAACAGGCTTCTACTGATAAACTTGAATTAATGCTTGAGGCTGGTTGCACACTAATTAAGATTAATAAAAAGAGTTTGTTAGATTGGTCATATACTAATTACGATTTCCAATGGCCGTTTGGGTTACTCGTTTGAACTTCACTGTTTGCATTTCATGAAAACTCTTTGCATATATCTGAGTTATAATTTAAAATACATATATTGCATAAAAATATCTTGTTTCAGTACTATTAAAGTCATGTTAATAATGACGGTAATTTTGTCCGTTTTGTCATTTATCTCATCATGTCGATCAGGGACTTTGTCATCCTCGCAACCAGGGGTTCTGACTACATCAAGACCCCTGGCGGATAAACCTTCTGAAACATGGAATTTACTGTTGCTGAGCTAACCAATATCGGCCGTCCCTGGGATTTTGGAGGATCGCATCCGGGAACTTAACTTTAATTGGCAGTGGGTTATCGATTGTCGGACGGGTAATGGTGAATAGTTCGTGGCAACGCTCTTTCAAGTTTGGGTGTGGATGCTTTTAGTTCCCAGAAACACGTCTACCAAGACATAGTTAACAAGATATAGCAAGATTGCCATCCAAGACAAAGGCCCAGATAATACATTTTCAAGGCAACCATTTGCTTACGGAGAGTCCAACCATTGTTTATTTATGTGTCACCCGCCGTCCTGCGATTTAAACATATTCACGCTGCTAGCATTTACACAATCTGATGATAGTTTCATCCATTCATTTATTTACCTCTGTGAGAAAGAGTATTTCCTGATATATAATATTCACTTATATTTTATTAATGTTGCTTCCTGTCCTGCAGTTATACTATCTTTCTTGAGTGAGAACATATTTATATCAATATTTACATACCCATTCAATACCTTATCAACATCAGTGTAAAACCACATTCTTTTATGTGTTCTTCATAACTTGGGTTTCTCAGTTCAGGAATCATTTTAGTATCTTAGCGTAACTATATCAATCTTACTAAAATCCAAATTGGACAGGAAGTGGAAAGACATACAAATGATTCAGCGTGCTTCCGCACGTAGCGTGGGATAAACGGACAAATCCATGTTTCAACAGCACGTCAGCACAAACAGGGGTAATGTAGCACGGCTACCACCCCTGGCTAGCGAGAATGGGTATTATTTGTGAGGGTTTTTTCCAACAGGTTATGTCCTGAGATGTTTTTTCTGTGGTCTGTACCCCGTCAAGTTCACACATTCTTTTGAAAGCGTAATTTGATTGTCTCAAACGTTAACTCCAATCTACGCGGAGAAGCCATATTAAAACAAATCCTAATAAACAAAGCATACTCTACAATAGGGTGATAATATATAATAGGGTGATAACATACAGTAGGGTGATAATGTAAATGCACTTGAAGCAACGCATACCTGTATGTTAGCGTCAGTAAAGGGTTATGCAATTTTCCTCACAACAAGCTCCCACAATTATTACAAAGATATGGGCATTGTCTTTTGAAAAGCGTTAACACACGTTTGTGAATTAAATGTCATTATATAATAATTATTGTGTGTGTTTAATTTGAATAGTTATGTCATCATACTCTTTCTTCCGAACCTAGTTGTACGTTTCTGCTATCATTCAGTAACGCTAGTATTTCTTACTGAGCAAATATGCCTGACCAATGAGGCTTTATCTCATTGTCATTCTCAATGGACAAGGTTTATCTACAGAGATTGGCCAATCAAGGGCATATGCCTTCTAATTATCTCTGTTGTGTGAGAGAGGAAGCCTCCCCCAACTGAATAAACCCATTGTTTATCCAAGCCTAGATTTCAGCCCAAAGGTTTCCCTAATTATATATATATATATATATATATATATATATATATATATATATATATATGTATATATATATATATATATATATATATGTATATATACATATATATATATATATATATATATATATATATACATACATATATATATATATATATATATATATATATATATATATATATATATATATATATATATATATATATATATATATATATACGTATATATGCATATATATATACGTATATATATATATATATATATATATATATATATATATATATATATATATATAGCCTACATTTCAGCCCAAAGGTTTCCTAATTATATATATATATATATATATATATATATATATATATATATACGTATATATATATATATACGTATATATATATATATATATATATATATATATATATATATATATATATATATATATATATATATATATATATATATATATATATATATATATATATATATATATATA
This sequence comes from Lamellibrachia satsuma, assembly GCA_033239005.1. Taxonomy (NCBI): domain Eukaryota; kingdom Metazoa; phylum Annelida; class Polychaeta; order Sabellida; family Siboglinidae; genus Lamellibrachia; species Lamellibrachia satsuma. Next base: position 264,702 of record BSQZ01000074.1, on the reverse strand, counting down.
TATATATATATAGTCACAGATGGCGCTGCTCGTGTGGCGACACAGCCGATCGATCGTCTCGTCAATTTGTGTTTCGTGTATGTATTACTAATGGCGAGTATCATGATGGATTCTACCTATTGAACTTTTGTGTATTTCTTATGTTTTTCTGATGGTATCCGACGTACTGGCGAATCGTGAGCCGCACTTCTCAAACCCGACCGTACCGCTACGATAAGCCATTGTGAAATTACCCGAATTTTGCTCATCAAATGCAACGAGGCGACCTGTGTTGTTGGATTTGCCAGTGGAGTTGAAGGCTCGGAATAGAGGGCGACGAGGCGGAATCAGACGAAGGAACAAAGAAAGGAAGAAAGAAAGAAAGGAAGAAAGGAAGTACTTACCAGCAATTCTGACCGGTAATGTACAATATTTACCAAACAAAATCGACGAACTCACTGCCTGTGTCAGATAAAGATATCAACACCAATAGTGTGCCTGTAGTTTGATGTGTCTAACAGAGACTTAGTTGCGGAGGCAGTGCGGTCGTCACGCGGCAGTCACGCAACTGCTTTAAAACCTCCCTTGTTACGATGTCTACTATCTCAGCTGCGCTGGTCGAGACCGCCTGCGGGCCCCCATCAGGGAAGAGACTCTCGTCTGGTCTGCCAGCAGCGTTGACAGGACAACGCCGTCTAGCGGGCGGCGCAGGCACGGGTGGAGCAGTCTAGGAGGGAACACTTCCTGGTGGCTGCTCTGCGTTGTGATTGCTCTATCATTGAATCCCCTCTCGATGTGGATGAATGTCCGCGTGGCAACAGAAGGCCAGGCACGGCACACACTGCAACAAATATGCCCTTACGATAAATTGGCAGAACAGAGTGACTGCTCAAATGACCAAATACCAAGAAATGCAGTCATAACTAGTTCAGATACAGCTCTAAGATTGCTGGTACATAAGACGCAAAAAATGGCACCATAGTACAAATAGAACAATGGTTCATATGACAGAGACACATCTCTGCAACCTATCAATGTTCGCATAAACAACCCAGAAGGTAAACTGCTCACATGACCATATATGGGGCAGATAGGTGGTCAACGCAAGTAGTGGAGATTAGTAGGATCCTATTCTCCATTACTAACGCATTCAGCGTCCGGTTGATATCGAAACGAGAGCGTTAAAATCGGCACGAGTTGTAAACAGTGACCGCCCTGTCGGCCGCACCATCACACGCGGGAGGACCTGACACACAGCCACCTCGGCAACCGAGTCTACAGCCGCAACAAGCTTGGCGAAATTCACGATCCGCTTGGTTAGATTTTATCTCAACCAATTGTCGAAAGTGAGAACGTAAACATATCTGTTTCACCATTATGCTGTCACCGACACAAATCAACAACTGCTACTATATTTCAAGATATTTGTTCTCCACCATAATTACATGCTAACACAAGGATAAACAATATCAGTAAACAACGAGTTTTCCAATGATACCAAACACGACAACATTTCGTTTATCTGTTAATCCGTTGTAAAAAAAAAACAATTTCCGAAATCTTGATTTGCCGTTGGACACTATTCGGCGCCACTAGCACGACTCTCAGTCACTAAGTATGGTCGCTAGGTGGCGTAAGTAAACAAGCTGATTATACACAACTCACACGATCTCCGATCAGTGACAAATATAGCAGGCTCTACACACATGCACTGAGCCCAGATTGAAAAACCTATCAAGTTAACATGGGAGCGATACAGCTGGGCAACAGGGAGCAATCGTTATCTCATTTGTTGGGCAAACAAATGGACTTAGTGCGTTTTGGATTCAGGCTTTTCATAATTGTTTACGCGATGTGCTCAACTGGACTGCTCACCGGTACACCTGCACTTGTGTTAATCAGGCCTGGTGTTAATTAAATCTAGCTAAATTACCATTTGCACCTGTACATAAGCCCAGTCAGTGGACATTGGCCGGAGACAAATTAAGACTTTAATTAAGTTAAACCAATTGAGAAAGATAAAATAAATTAAGTTGTGTTAAAAATAGTTAATAACACGCATAGGTCGGTGGATCTCAATGATCGGGTCGGCGTGTACGGAGTTATTACTACTGACATTTACACATTGGCGAGATGGTGTACAGTGCGATAAACCAACAACATAAGCTTCAGTTCAATAGGTTGAATAATAGGTAGCCAATTTACTTTGTAGTACTTTTGGCT
>BSQZ01000074.1:250000-257500 GCA_033239005.1 Lamellibrachia satsuma | reverse complement strand
GTACGTATGCCTCAAATATAAGCAGTTAATGTATTTTCTTGCAGTGCTCGGTATCCATTCCGCAGAAATGCTCACCCCGCTTTACATGCTGCCAGACCTATTCATTCCAACGCCTACTAATCTTTTTTTTTTTTGAAAATGGTCAACAACTCTGACATTACTGTGCTATTCCTTCACACAATTGAAATAAAACACCCATTTATACAGTTGAGAGACCTGGAGAAACGTGGAGTGAAAGGCCACATAATATAGTATACAATTAATATTTACGGAGCAACCTTACAATAACATAACATTTATGTGATTGGCAAAAGTGATTTCATTGCAGATGTGGGGTTATTTCTGATTTATTTGTCCGTGACTGCGATAATATTAATATATTTGGATCTGGGGAAATTATTACATTTTTAGGTTGGCGTTGAAGTAGGGTGGTCGTTGAGTAGTATTCAATACGTTGATAGATTATTATTATCAAGAAAGGATTTATATGTATAACGCAAATATTGTGACACACATCTTTGCTACGACATGTATCGTTCATTTCTATTCTCGAAATACTTATAATTTGTATTAGCAAAAATATTTCGTGACTGTTTTTAGGTTACTCGCTACGATCTTACTTCGCTGCAACGGTTTAAGCAAAAGTACTTTGGTACAGCAATGTCCTGTTTGGCCGTTAACACGATACGACGCAGTTATTTTGACACCTCGAGTGTGAACATAATTATGCCTCTAACATTAACATTTAATGTATTTTCTTGCAGTACTCGGTATCCATTCCGCAGAAATGCTCACCCCGCATTCTACGCTGCCAGACATGTTCATTCCAAAGCCTACTCATATTTTCTGGAAAATGGTCAGCCACTCTGTAATTACTGTGCGAAAACTATTCGTTCACATATTCAGACCAGACATAAATTTATACAGTTTAGAGACCTGGGTAAACGTGGAGTGACCGAAATTGGCCAACCAAGATGTTTGGAACCCTGGAACACAAACACACGCATACGCACACGCACACGCACACGCACACGCACACGCACACGCACACGCACACGCACCCGCACACTTTTCTTTTGTTGTCCACGCGTGTGTTGTAATTACATAAGTGAACCGGCCCACAAAACCTAAAATAAAGGAGGTGAAACACAGGATACTACCTGTTAATCGGAAAGGATGTTAACTGAGCATATCGGTATATCACTCTACTTGTTGAAAGTACGGTGATAATCGTAGTTATAAATCGTCGTCAGTCGCGGAATATCTATTTTAGGCAACGCCTCCAGTTTCTTGTTGTGTCATACGTGGGGATATCACAAAAATGAGAAAGGGTTTTGACGATCAGAATAAGACACAAACTTCAACCAAAGTCTGCAGCACTGGACTCTATATTAGCAGTAGCAATACATTAAGACGATCAACAATTAAAAAACCGATGTTTAGCATATCTCCATGCAGGTAGAAGATTCAGTTTCTTCCTGTTATCAATGCCTCAGTTCACTGAGCTGTGTCAGCGAGTGCAATGCTTACATACAGTGACTACGAACGAACGAACTAACGAACGAACGAACGAACGAACGAAAGAACGAACGAACGAAAGAACCAACGAACAAACGAAAGAAGGAAAGAACTATCGAAAGAACGAACGAACGAACGAACGAACGAACGAACGAACGAACGAATCATTTAATAAGTAATTGATTAAATACAGCGTGTCTGGATGCTATCGACAATTTGGTTGGTCTTTGAGTTAACGGTATTTGAATGATAAAGTGTAAACGTACATAATTATGAAATGTATGTTCCTTTACTTGTTGACATTCATTACCAATAATTTCAATGAAGAAAATCCTTGACTGCGAGATGAAGTGAGGATCTGTTTTCCCGCTACTTGGCCTTGTCCTCGTTATTAACGACGCGTGTATCATAATCTTGTCAGCAAATATAATCATGTGGGCTAATGTGTTTAATTTATCAATATTATTGTCTGTAATAAATCGCATTACGAGACTACTGCATGGGATGGCTATGTTGAGAATGGTATACATTTCTTTCCAAACAACTGTGTGACACCGGAACTAGCGGTATTGGTTTCAAAGACGTCCGGTAAACTGTTTTCTTTCTCACTGCGTTCACTGCGAATGTGTGTGTGTGTACCTGTGTGTGTGTGTGTGCGTGCATGCGTGTGTGTGTGTGTGTGTGTGTGTGTGTGTGTGTTTGCGCGTGTGTGTGCGTGCGTGCGTGCGTGAGTGTTTGTTGTATGTGTGAGCAATTAACAACACACGTCCAAGATAGACGTATGAAAAGGCCAAACCGATTAGGTTTGTTTTTCAATTGGATTACGTGTAACCTTTGTTCAGTTCAATTTGGGGTTATTCTCCTGGTAAAAGTGAGCCAGTGCCCCAACATTTTCCATTTATCATAAAAGCCAAGCACCAGAGGATTCCTAAAAAATACCTTTTAAAAAATGCATACATTAGGGGATGTTTTGATCTTAATTAAACTAAAACATGAAACTAAGGGGAAATGCTGTTTCCACAATTTATTTTATTTTTGCATTGTTGATTTTTAAGTTATATTCAAATATTGAAAAGGTTACTCTAAATACTTGTACGATATAATTAAAGTAATTGGTGCACTTTACAACTACATCAGAACAACGTTAGAAAATGTAAAAAGGGAAACTATGAAACAGGAGGAAATAGATTTAATAAATTTCCCCTCAGAACCCCCCAAAAAAACACCCAGAAACCTTTCATATTTCGGAATATCAAACCAGTCTTTTTGTTAGGAATTATATAAATGTGCAATTGATTCAAGAATATTTGGGTGTTTCATTGTAGGAATTTTTCCGAATTGTGTGAGATATGAATATAAATGTGAATGTTAAAAGCTAGCACAATAAAAAAACGTTGACGTTAATACATTATTTAGGATGACCATAAATACAAATATGTACAAGAAATATCTTCTTTCCCAAGGTATTTAAATGTCGAACACGAATGCTATGAAATAAAACCACTTCAAACGTATTATAGTAAGTCATTCCAGGAGTATATATCTTTAATGTTAATGGTGTATGGCTCTAGTCATTTCATCATAAGCTGGGAACCGACGTTCTCTATGCCACAAAATACGGAATGCTGTCTATTAAGAAACATTTCTTGTTTTATTTGCAACTTTACATAATCACATTTAGGGTGATATAATTAAAAAAACATATTGAAGAAGGTCGAATGCTTGCCTCTCTTGGCTCGCGTTTTGGGAGAACGACCCTTTGGCGAGCGAAACAAATAACTGTGCCCAACGTCAGGCCTGTTGACTAAGCCCAATGCACGCGCGCACACACACACACACACACACACACACACACACACACACACGCACACACGTACACACGCACACACGCACACACGCACACACGCGCACACGCGCACACGCGCACACGCGCACACACGCACACACGCACACACGCACACGCACACGCACACACACACACACGTACACACACACACACACGCACACACACACACGCACACGCACACACACACGCACGCACAAACATACACTCTCACACACACACGCACGTATGCACGCACACACGCACGCACGCACACACACACACACGCACGCACGCACGCACACACACACGCACGCACACACACATACGCACGCATACACGCACGTACACACGCACGCACGCACGCACGCACGCATGCATCATCAGGCATGTCAACCGTCCATTCATTACCAATCATTCGTTAACAGATGCGACATAGTATAGTATATACTATATATATATATATATATATATATATATATATATATATATATATATATATATATATATATATATATATATATATATATATATATATATATATATATATATATATATATATATGGCAGTCACCATTTGAGTTTTCGCGAATATTTTAATGTCCTATATCCACAAATATGCTTCAACAACCAAGTATTGCCTGCGACCATATTGGGCGCAACTCGTCACGTAACATAGAGACGATACAGTTCAATGCATGTCGGTGAGCACGCGCATTGAAACTTCCGTTCCAGTGTATATAACATCCATCAGTAAACTATGCAAGATTGGTGGTAGACTATGTAATGGTCATATCAACAAAGACAGATGACCATGACACCAATGCAGCATATCCATGTCGCAAGCAGGTATCACTTATCTGATGAATTATGCAAGATGATCTTGTTTATCGGATTGTGAGATAAACGACATGATATACTCACTGTATCTCAATCAACCCAAATCACATTCATCGATGCGTGGTATCACTGAAAGGCCACATAATATAGTATACAATTAATATTTACGGAGCAACCTTACAATAACATAACATTTATGTGATTGGCAAAAGTGATTTCATTGCAGATGTGGGGTTATTTCTGATTTATTTGTCCGTGACTGCGATAATATTCATATATTTGGATCTGGGGAAATGATTAAATTTTTAGGTTGGCGTTGAAGTAGGGTGGTCGTTGAGTAGTATTCAATACGTTGATAAATTATTATTATCAAGAAAGGATTTATATGTATAACGCAAATATTGTGACACACATCTTTGCTACAACATGTATCGTTAATTTCTATTCTCGAAATACTTACAATTTGTCTTAGCAAAAATATTTCGTGACTGTTTTTAGGTTACTCGCTACGATCTTACTTCGCTGCAACGGTTTAAGCAAAAAGTACTTTTGTACAGCAATGTCCTGTTTGGCCGTTAACACGATACGACGCAGTTATTTTGACACCTCGAGTGTGAACATAATTATGCCTCTAACATTAACATTTAATGTATTTTCTTGCAGTTCTCGGTATCCATTCCGCAGAAATGCTCACCTCGCTTTACATGCTGCCAGACCTGTTCATTCCAACACCTACTAATCTTTTTTTTTTGGAAAATGGTCAACAACTCTGACATTACTGTGCTATTCTTTCACACAATTGAAATAAAACACCCATTTATACAGTTGAGAGACCTGGAGAAACGTGGAGTGAACGAAGTTGGCTAAGCTTGATGTTTGGAACCCTGAAACACAAACACATACACACGCACGCACGCACGCAAGCACGCACGCATGCACGCACGCAAACACATACGCACACTTTTCTTTTGATGTAACTGAATCGGCCCACGCAACCAAAAACAAAGGAGACAATCGATTATTAATTGGTATATGCGTGATAGCAGTATAATTTTTCATTCTCCGAAACATACGTCAGCGCTCATAGACTGCGGAAACGCGTCACTGCTGACGTAAGTGTCAACGAGACTCGTTGACCACAAAGAGGACGTAGGCGTCAAACTCGTCACCTCGACCACTATATAGGCAGCGCGGCACTCGGTGATATCAAGTCGGCAACAAGCAAGCCTCAAGACAAACCGTCGAAGGAAGGAACTCATAAGACAACCGACTCTTTATATCAGGTGGGATTACCTCATGCATATGATATTGTTATCGTAAACTAATTTCACTGAATCTGTAATGGGTTGTATGTCATTTATGTTTGATTTTGCCTGATTTAAATCAATATATCAATTGTGAAAAATAAGTATTTTTGCCGTTTTTACCGTTTCTTATCAGGCAACTACTTTGGCAAAAAAGGCAGGCAGGCAGGCAGGCAGGCAGGCAGGCATGCAGGCAGGCAGGCAGGCAGGCAGGCAGGCAGGCAGGCAGGCAGGCAGGCAGGCAGGCAGGCATGCAGGCAGCCAGGCAGGACGACAGCCAGGCAGACAGACAGACAGGCAGGCAGGCAGGCAGGCAGGCAGGCAGGACACGCGCACATACCATATGAGTCGATTTGTTTTGCGTTGTAGGTGCAATGGAGTTTGCGAAGTGTGGAATATGTCTTCTTGTTCTGGTCGTGGCTCGAGGTAAGACAGTTGTTAACGAACCGAACTGCTTTACATATTAAGTTTTTACATTGGTCATTCTATTTCAAACAATTTGTCACGAATCGTTTCAAATGTTTTGTTTTATATGGATTTTATTGCATAGTTTCCAAAAATGTATCTATTATAAACAGGCATGCTGCTATGGTGACCTTTATGATTGGAAACATGCACTTGATGTGTAGGCACAAATGACCACATGTAGGCACATATAAGCAAATGTAGGCACTGATAACCACATACGTGTAGGCATAGATAACCACATATATGCACATATAACCACATGTAGGCACATATAACCACATATAGGCACATGTAAATATATGTAGGCACATATAACCACATATAGGCACATATAACCATATGTAGGCACCTATAACCACATATAGGCACATATAACAACATGCATTTAAAATATGCAAAGTCAACTTAACTAAAATACGCAACTAATACAACGTTAGTGTGCTTATATTCAAAATCTTCACATAATTTGCCATTATTGCCATGTACATAATTGCCCGGAGACCATGGTTAAACATCCCGTTCTTCGTCAGTTTTCTGTTGGTACAAATTGAACCCTTCCAGGTAATTATCTTTCCTTGTGACATCGTCGCTTGCATTCGATGCCAACCAAATCATACACTGTTCTTTACATTAGTGGTGGAACATATCATTTATTCATTTATTTAGCGGCGGAACTATATAATCGAATAAGTGTTGCCCAATAATTGCATCGTTGCTGAATTAATCCAAGATAAATTGATAATACGGTGTTCCTTCACATATGGAAGGGAGTGAAGTGTGAAGCACTTTGAACGGTTTTAGTTATCGGAAAGCTCTTCAAGCAAGAAGAATTTTTTTCCTGAAGATAAAAATAAAAACAAAATTGCCGAAATTATTGCCGATAACCAGTTTTGAGAGGTTGCAAGGTCCGCCAGTGCTTACGGGCAGGCGGGTGATATTAATACTAATATTAATTTGTCGTCTTGCAGCCTCTGCGCTTCACTGCCCTCGCAGCGATAGGATACCGTGGATCCCCAAGGGTGGCATCAATGTCAATGATCCCTGGAACTCCTATTCTCTCCCGGAGAGACGCTGCTGCAAGAAAATTGACCCGATGTCCGAGTTCAATGCCCAAGGTAAGTGCCACGTCGATGCACATCTCTTGTATATCTTGTGAGCATCTCATTGTATTGTACGTGTCACGTCGATGCACATCTCTTGTATATCTTGTGAACATCTCATTGTATTACTTATGTCAAAGTTAACAATGTCAACGTTGTAGTTGTACATTTCCACAAGATAAGCATATTACTGTTTCGCACACCCCAACACACATACACACACACACGCACGCCCATGCACTCCCGCGCGCGCGTGGACGCACTCACAAACATACATTTTGTTTATAATTGAGCAGCAGTAGCAGCATGAATGATTGCTATCCTGCCGATAGTGATAGCAACGTGCGCCAACATTAGATATGGTATACAATTATAACGTTGGATGATACATACTATGACCACTACGTTAACATCACAGTATTCTGAAAACTTGTGTCGCAATGTTTTAT
>BSQZ01000074.1:242500-245000 GCA_033239005.1 Lamellibrachia satsuma | reverse complement strand
CCTCTTGGGTGGGTGTAGGCCTAGTAGGCGTAGCTTTCTCAGATCCGCCTTTTCGTTGGTTAACTAGTTTCTTTCTTCGGTGATCATGACTCTGGTATAGCTTCCATGGCAACAGCTGTCAGTGCAACAACTGGTGTCAGATGTGGAGTAGGGTTGTGCTCTTGTGCAGTTACCATGGCAACATTTGTCATTGCTGGTGCTGCAACAGCTGGGGTCAGAGGTGGCCTAGGGTTGCGCCCTTGTGCAGCTTCCGTGATTACACTACTTGAAGTAGCAGCAGCGAAGTCAGAGTTTATGGTCGATGACCACACGGATGCCGCTTTTCTCTACGCCACATTAATATTTCGGCGACTTGCCATGTTGTCACTGGTATTCCTACATGGTCCGAAAACGGCAACATCCAAAAACTGGTGTCTGTGAATTGTGTGTGAGACCATGACCACTCCAGCTTCCCGAGCCATCTCAGTTGCAACAAAATTCTTTGTGTGGGTCACGTAACTATCGAGTATGAGCACAACAGTTTCCTCCTTCGTTGGTTTAACACAAGCTACGAAATGTCACAGCCAAGTAAACAACCCTCATGACATTGGACATACAGCCTTTGCCCCGGGGGACCACCTTTTGTCAGTTCTATTTTCATGTTTATATGTGACCATTGACACTCAATTTATGTAAGCCCTCATAAAGTCGTTGGTAGTCCGAAACAATGTAAATTTACCAGTGACCAATTGTGTTCTGTTACAAGTTCCCTCGATTGGACCACTTAGCAACTTTATATATTGTGGCAAAGGCAGTGGTTCAATCGAGGAATTCCATGTAACAAAAATATTGCATTGTCATCACAAGAAGAAGATATCCATTTTACCATTCTCATTACCGCCACATACATTGAGGTCCTATACTCTTGACGGACACACATTTTCTCCTGTAAGTAAGATTAAGGGTGCTGTACTGATAACTGCTCACGGCTTGATTGTTATGTCGGGGACATAGAAAACCTTTCTGTGATAAATATTAAAAAAGTACCGCTATTTCGTCGAAACTCACCGTGTCATACGAAATGCCACTAATGAATGGCATAATCGATAGAGGATGCAAAGGTACACAGTAGTATGGAATATACAGCACTGGTCCGATCGAGGAACTGGTCCAATCCCGGCAAATCTCATATTATATATATATATATATATATATATATATATATATATATATATATATATATATATATATATATACATATATATATATATATATATATATATATATACATATATATATATATATATATATATATATATATATATATATATATATATATATATATATATATATATATATGTATATATATATATATATATATATATATATATATATATATATATATATATATATATATATGTATATATATATATATATATATATATATATATATATATATATATATATATATATATATATATATATATATATATATATATATATATATATATATATATATATATATATATATATATATATATATCATATCAATCAAGCCGTGAACAGTTATCTGTATATACAGCACCCTTAGTCATACTTACTGGAGAAAATGTGTGTCCATCAAGAGTATATTTTAAAGTGGATGTCTTCTTATTGTGATGAAAATGCAATAATTTTTTAATACATGGGATTCTACGACTGGACCACTGCAGTTGTCAAAATTTAACCAGCAACCCACGTTACGTTACTGGTAGTTCTAAATTAGCTGTTAGGTGGCGGTACTGTCGTGTGAGGTGACGGCACTACCGTGGCGAGTGTAAGCTAGAGCCACCCATGGTGGCGCCACCTGGTGGGTGGATTCGTAACTAATTGCGGTGGTTGTAAATTACACTATACTATGTATGTTTGCATATATGTATGTATGTATGTATGTATGTATGTATATATGTATGTATGCATGTTTGTATGTATGTATGTATGTATGTATAAACCGGCTTTATCATCAATGTAATCAGAAGACCACAGTGTTACTCCGCCGTGATTTTTGGGTTACAAAATATACTAAAAATTACATGAAAGAGCAATCAAAATATTCTTGCATTAGTCCTTTTGATTGGGAGTGTCGTTTCTTCCCAATTTTTCGTAAAAAAAACAACTGAGGCATTTGGTTTTATTACGAGATTCTCAGCCAACAAGGTTATTGTGTTGCTTTATCTTCTGTATTGTACGAAACGGTGTCGCACGAAGACAAAAGTTATCATGTGCGTTTGCGTAAGCGACGCGAATGTGTCATATAAACTTGCTCCAACTGCCAATTGGGTATTGATGACACGTGACGAAGAGTGCATCTCCTGGCTGTCGCGGCGGTGGCTGATTGGCCGTTGTTTGCACAGACTGTCGAACAAATTAACCAAGTTAGAAATATATGACACATTCGGAGCCACAAACTGTACTTGCTTGTCTGTCTCTCGAGGGTATTAACACGGTCGACCTATATACAGTTGTGTTCTACAATCCTGTG
>BSQZ01000074.1:190000-237500 GCA_033239005.1 Lamellibrachia satsuma | reverse complement strand
AGACTGGAGTCTGTGAATTGTGTGTGAGACCATGACCACTCCAGCTTCCCGAGCCATCTCAGTTGCAACCAACTTCTTTGTGTGGGTCAAGTAACTATCGAGTATGAGCACAACAGTTTTCTCCTTCTTTAGTTTAACACGAGCTACGAAATGTCAAAGCCAAGTAAATAAACCTCATGACATTGGACATACAGCCTTTGCCCCGGGGGACCACCTTTTGTCAGTTCTATTTTCATGTTTATATGTGACCATTTACACTCAATTTATGTAAGCCCTCATAAAGTCGTTGGTAGTCCGAAACAATGTAAATTTACCAGTGACCAATTGTGTTCTGTTACAAGTTCCCTCGATTGGACCACTTAGCAACTTTATATATTGTGGCAAAGGCAGTGGTTCAATCGAGGAATTCCATGTAACAAAAATATTGCATTGTCATCACAAGAAGAAGATATCCATATTACCATTCTCATTACCGCCACATATATTTAGGTCCAATACTATTGACGGACACATATTTTCTCCTGTAAGTAAGATTAAGGGTGCTGTACTGATAACTGCTCACGGCTTGATTGTTATGTCGGGGATATAGAAAACCTTTCTGTGATAAATATTAAAAAAGTACCGCTATTTCGTCGAAACTCACCGTGTCATACGAAATGCCACTAATGAATGGCATAATCGATAGAGGATGCAAAGGTACACAGTAGTATGGAATATACAGCACTGGTCCGATCGAGGAACTGGTCCAATCCCGGCAAATCTCCCGTATATATATATATATATATATATATATATATATATATAGGTATGTATATATATATATATATCATATCATATCAATCAAGCCGTGAGCAGTTATCTGTATGTACAGCACATTTAGTCATACTTACTGGAGAAAATGTGTGTCGATCAAGAGTATATTTTAAAGTGGATGTCTTCTTATTGTGATGAAAATGCAATAATTTTTTAATACATGGGATTCTACGACTGGACCACTGCAGTTGCCAAAATTTAACCAGCAACCCACGTTACGTTACTGGTAGTTCTAAATTAGCTGTTAGGTGGCGCTAGTGTCGTGTGGGGTGACGTCACTACCGTGGCGAGTGTAAGCCGGAGCCAACCATGGTGGCGCCACCGGGTGGGTGGCTTCGTAACTAGTTGCGGTGGTTGTAAATGGCACTATACTATGTATGTTTGTATATATGTATACATGTATGTATGTATGTATGTATGTATGTATGTATGTATGTATGTATGTATGTATGTATGTATGTATGTATGTATGTATGTATGTATGTATGTATGTATGTATGTATGTATGTATGTATGTATAAACCGGCTTTATCTTCAATGTAATCAGAAGAACACATTGTTACCAGTTGTATTGATAGACAATAAGAAATTGTACCTCCACTAAATAATACATTTATTATTTTACACACATATATACACACACGTATATATATATATATATATATATATATATATATATATATATATATATATATATATATATATATATATATATTATATATATATATATATATATATATATATATATATACATATATATATATATATACATATATATATATATATATATATATATATATATATATATATATATATATATATATATATATATATATATATATATATATATATATATATATATATATATATATATATATATATATATATATGCACAAGCAGCGGTTAATTATAAGCAATAATACGTAATAAGTCATAGTACTACACATATGGAGGGGGACTTTGTAGATTGTAATACATTTGTTATACAATGGGGCGCGACATAGTTCCATAATTATCCGATAGATGGATTAATTGGTACCTCTGTTATCCAGCAGGTGGGGTTACACCGGAAATGATGTAAACTCATGGATAGTTGTCCCGTTCCACCAAAAAATTGATCCGCCATGTAGTATAAGGGAAGCATACATTAATCACGTCTACTTACGTCTAATTTTGTTTTTAGAAATGTCCATCATTTTATAGAATTCTACAAGGCATTATGTAATATTGCATAGACAACTGCATAATTCTACAAGTTCCATAGCCGTGTCCGCAAAAATCCAATAGTAGCACTTTTGTCACATATATTAATATTAAGTATGTCACCGGGACATATTTGTATATAATTCATGACGGATACTCCGCCGTGATTTTTGGGTCACAAAATCTACTAAAAATTACATGAAAAAGCAATCAAAATATTCTTGCATTAGTCCTTTTGATTGGGAGTGTCGTTTCTTAGGCATTTGGTTTTATTATGAGATTCTCAGCCAACAAGGTTATTGTGTTGCCTTATCTTCTGTATTGTACGAAACGGTGTCGCACGAAGACAAAAGTTATCATGCGCGTTTGCGTAAGCGACGCGAATGTGACACATAAACTTGCTCCAACTGTCAATTGGGTATTGATGACACGTGACGAAGAGTGCATCTCCTGGCTGTCGCGGCGGTGGCTGATTGGCCGTTGTTTGCACAGACTGTCGAACAAATTAACCAAGTTAGAAATATACGACACATTCGTAGCCACAAACTATACTTGCTTGTCTGTCTCTCGAGGGTATTAACACGGTCGACCTATATACAGTTGTGTTCTACAATCCTGTGTCGAACGATATAATCATACGTATATCGCTCGAGCCTTAATGCATTGAACCTAGTCGATGAGTAAGATAACAACACCAACATTATTGTTTTCTGTTATGGCGCACATTCAAATGAGAACGCTATATTACCTGAAACGCTAGCTGCATTAATATGCATACCGACCGTCACCAAGAGAAAGGTCCGAATCAGAAGCCGGGGTAACAACAAAACTGTTGAAGTCATCGTCGCTTTAGCTCGGGATGCCAATATATTTACTCGGCCTGGCGCACGATTCCGTGACAAAATAATAGTATTGTCACATTGTTGTTGGGAGCAACTTTTAAAGAACTGTGTGCGTAATATGCTTTGTATTTTCAATGATTTAACTTTGTCCTGATGAGGACGGATAGAAACACAAACACAAACGGACAATGGTATATTTCGACCCGGTATACCTTTTGACAAGAATTCTACCACAGTTTGGTGCAATACTTCCCTGGTTTGGTTACAGGAGAAAGTAGCAATCTCCTCTGACATATCACAGCTGATCTTCAACTGTCGTGCCAAATCCTGGCGTGTAATACTTGAGGGAAGGGGCATCTCACTGGTTTACAGGAAGTAATGAGCATGTTACTTATTGATAGGAGGGAAGGGATATGTCACTGGATGACTGGAGGGAAGGGGTATTCCACTAGTTGACAGGAGTGACTTGGTGTGTCACTGGATGGAATGGGTATGTCACCGGTTGACAAGAGGGGATTGGGTATGTCACTGGATGATCATAGTGAACGTGTATATCACTGGATGACCAGAGGGAAGTGGAATTTAACTGGTTGACTGAGTGGAGTGGGTATGTCACGGGTTGACAGGAAGGAAGAGCTATATGATTGGTTGACATTAGGGTAGGGGTATGTAACTGGCTGAAAATAGGGAAGGGATATATCACCAGTTGACAGGAGGGAAGATGTATGTCACTTGTTGACAGTAGGGAAGGGGAATGTCACTGGTTGACAGGAAGGAAGTGGTATGTTATTGGTTGACAATAAGGAAGTGTTATGTCACTGGTTGACAGTAGGGAAGTGGTTTGTCACTGGTTGACATTAGGGAAGGGGTATGTCACAAGTTGACAGTAGGGGTGTGGTATGCCACTGGTTGACAGTAGGGAAGTAGTATGTCACTGGTTGATAGTAGGGAAGTGGTATGTCACAGGTTGACAGTAGGGATGAGGTATGTCACTGGTTGACAGGAGGGAAGGGGTACACACACACACACATACACTCACACACACACACACACACACACACACACACACACACACACACACACACACACACACACACACACACACACACACACACACACACACACACACACACACACACACACATAAATATATATATATATATATATATATATATATATATATATATATATATATATATATATATATATATATATATATATATATATATATATATAAAAGGATATGTTGCTGGTTGAAAGGAGAAAACAGGTTGATTGATCATAAAGTTAACTTTAATAATGTTTGATGGATTTACAATGTCTTACAATATATCAACACAACTATCAATAAATGTCATCATACCATTCATATAGGTCAACCTAGCAATCAAATTAGTTGCCCCACCTAGTGAGTCACGCAGAAACAAAACAAACAATAAAACATATCTTAAAATTTAAAAGTTTGCTTGTAGTTCCAAAGCGTAATATATTCAAACAAACCAATTTATTTGATTTAATTGTAGCACACATACATTAGAATTCAGGAGTGAAAACACGCGGAACTGCTTTAAGACAGGTTTGCACCAACAAGTATGGAAATAAGTATTATACGCAGAACAAACAGGATAGTTATGTGCACAACCAAGAGTTCCAAATACGTTCAAATTATCCTTTTCGGAGCACATATTTGCTAAATGAAACACACAAGCAGTGCCATGTATTTACCGAAGTACGCTCGTACCACTCATCAAATCAATTATTATCCATGATGCTTCAACAGAAGCGACGATGAGTGACATGATGATCAAGATAATTATGATGGATGCCTTCCCAATGTGGAGGTATTATGTAATTTCAACTATACCTTCCATGCTCCGGAAGTACCTCAATATCTAACTTATAGCATATAAGTTGTATTTATCTCATACATAGCTGTATTGTAGGTTTAAACTACAAGTTGGAAGCAGTGAATTTGTCCTATAACCGTTATTGTGGTGGGGGGAGGCGGAACGTTAGAGGTAGTTTTTTTCTAAACATTGTTGGGAGGTGGAGCTCAAAATAAATGGGAGGTTGGACTTAAAAGTAGGAGGAAGGTCGTATAGGTAGGAGGTGGACTCTCAACATTGGTGGGATATGGGAGGATGACCCCAAAACAAATCCGACGGAGGTTGGAACTTCTGCTTCACCCCTCTATTTTACTTGCAACCATGCAATGCTCGAGTGATTTTTCCACTAGCGGGACTGTCGATTATTTCTTGAATATACAACTACAGTAACAATATTAGTGTTTTCCATATTATGTTAAGTTATAGCTGTTCTTAGATGTCAATATTACATCGTGTATAAAACTTATGTATTCCTTCTTTGAAATAACTCATAGGAAATGATCAGTAGCATATTCAATATTGGAGGCCATTGTATCCGTACGTACGTGTAAAACGTATGGACTACATGTGGACGGCATATTCAGCTGACGAGCTGCTTGTTATCATGCGCTGAATTTCGTTGTGTTTATATACCATGGTCGATAACAATATATGAATGTTTATTTTCAAACATAGCGTATACGGTATATGGCTACATCCACGGAAAATAACACGCGTTTCAATCTTCGTCTTTAATATTAGCCTCTCCCCATTCACACAAACACACATTGAAAACGAGCCTGTGAAAGGACCATTCAGAAAAAAAACTAATTTAGCGCATTACAAACTAATTCAACACCAGTTCGACTTCACACAGTGATCTCACTGGCCCGTATCTTCCGAATATGTGCACAATGAAGTAGTCACAACCTCGGTATGTGTTGCCACAGGCGTAGGAGCAGACAGTGGCACCATCTACAGGTAGTTCTGTCTCCGTCACCTGACACCGCCTGAAGTAGCCGCCAAACAGGCCGGCATTGAGAGGTTTCTCTACCGTGTAGACGTGAACCTGGACAACACATTCAGAAACGTGAACAGATTGTTCTCTGTTTATATGTTATATATCTCCAGAATTGCAATATATATATATATATATATATATATATATATATATATATATATATATATGTATGTATGTATGTATGTATATATATATATATATATATATATATATATATATATATATTTATAAACATACGTTATAAACATACAATATAGCACTAATCATTCTCAAAACAAAGGCTCACTTCCGGTCCAAAGTTTTTTCCAACTTCATATGTTCCACAACGTTCCTTAACTGCACATCACCACTGCCACAACTTGATTATAATTTCAAAAGGGACACATTTGTTGTGGTATAAACGACTGGTTGGACGGGCTACGTTATTGTTATGATGTCAATACAACTGTGCACATGGCTAACGTAACACAGATTCAACAAAAAACGAAATAGGCACATTTTCGATACAACATTATCCACAATTGTTTTGAGATGTTTCCAAATCAAATGGAGATGTGCAATTTATGAATTATCTCGCTCACATGTCCATAATTTATATTAGACACCTTATACACTCGAGTTAAAGTAATACGTTTTTTTTACCTGACTGCCATCACTACAGTTGCCGTCACGCCAGGTGATGCGCGCGACGAAGTTAGTCAGAGATTGTGACAGGTTCGCTCTGAACACGAAGTCCAGATGATTGTCGGATGACGTCACAGCCTCACACGTTGCGCTGTTGCTGTCAGTGAAGACGGCGCAGTCCCCGAACTCACGAAATCCTTCAGCAGAGGCAACGACGAGTTCCGCAGCTACACATCAATAAACGAACATAATGACTTTGACAGGTACACTTAATTTATTTCCATATCCCAAATTTACTGATGTATGAGAAAAAATTTCACATGCCAAATCGTAGCTAACACTAATTAATGAACTGATGTACGTGTATAGCGCTAGGTAAATCGGAACACTGCGTATTGTTGTGGAAGTTAGCTATGATAGTGATCAAGAAACATTTAAATGCCTAAATATAATAAAATACCACCGCAAGAAAATAATACAATAACGGAAATCGTTCCTATATATCGTAATAGTTGAGAAAATGTACCAGGAAACACGAATATTATTATGGATGTACTAAGCGTTATTTTAATTCATCATTGTAAACAATTCATTATTACATTATTTGCTTTACTATCTCTTTATAGCTATTATTTCTTTACTGTGGTATTGCATTTAATACTCCAGTTTTAAACAAGTGCTGCATTATCGTTAGTCGAGCAGTAAAACAAACCCACCATTGCACGTATATATGCCATGTGTGGCACACGAGCCTTACAAAAAAGCAAACAAGACAGATAGAATACATCCAGAGACGGGCAATGTGGATCATTTTCCAAGATAAGTCGTACACCGAAGCCATCACCGCAGCCAATCTACCAATGCTGTCAGACCGGAGGGAGAAGTTATGTAGAACAATATTTATAAGCAAACAAACTCGGTATCTCGAAAACTACCCAAACACATTTGATGTCCTCAGGAAATATCCGTACCACTAAAGAAGCTTAGAACTGCGGACGATTCAATACTGATCAACACTGCTAGATGGAGCTGCTGTTGTTAGTTGTACTGACTAAACTAGCTTTTGGTGAATTATCATATAATTACATACCGCGCGCTATGCCGATCAATGTTATCAGTGTCAAAGCCTTGATCTTCTGACGCTGCATCTTGAACAAATCTTATGGACAACGGCTATTTGATTCGGTGAAGAGTAACGACTGGTTTGGAGACGTCTGATGCGCTGCGAAATTCAACTATGCTCTGTTCCATGGCAAACACTGATGGACAACTATACATATTGTCCTTGCGATATCGCACTGATCGCCCACATAATACATTATTCAAACCCTCACTACCGGATATTGTTATTGCCGCGGCACAGGTCGGGGAATCGATGCGGCGCAACTAGTCAACGCGGGTCAACACCATTAAATTTGCCAATCAAATGACAACATTAAATCTCATATATTTGATAATTTAACATAAGCTGTAGTCAATTAAATACGTCTAACTGAAGAGGAAATAATAAAACATTTGAAGATAAAAAGCAATATTAAATTCATTGAACAAAACAAGCTTGTGTTGCTGTTTGTCTACATCTTCATTATAAAATATCTAGAAGCAAAACAAATGCGTTGTTTTGGTATCTATTCGAAGCTGCCGCCATATTGGATTGATACAAATTACCTATTCAGCCAATCAAATTATCTATTATTATAAACGCATCAGTGTGTTCAAAACCTCATTCTAGAATTTAAAATCACTAAAATATGTAACACGAGAACATATCGGGCAGATACCATCTACGCGTGCGGGCTGCGGTCATCCATCAGTGGGCCGCAGAACCATTGACATACTGTCTTTACTAACATGACCAATACGTTCTCCTTCGTACAACTATGGACTATCGGGGACAACGTGGTGAGGCGCCTATCAACTATTCCGCTAAAGACAATACGTATAATAAGGTCCCTTCAAATATGTGCAACTACAAAATCACACAGAGCAAACACTGCTGGAATTAATCGTTATCGCTCTATGACAACAACGGAATGTCCTGTGGAACGCCCGCTGTACTTACAGCAACATGGTGTGAGGCTGACATGCTGGGCGTCAAAGAGACGTGGCTATATTCCACCTACAGTCTATGTGGAAATAGACGAACACAACCTGGAGTGGAGAGACAGGAGAATTGGCAGAGGCGGAGTTGTGACCGTCAACATCCATGACAGTGTGCCATGTTCTCGTAGAAAAGATCTTGAGAAGTAGCAGCTGTTGGTAGAAATGTTATTTACCTGCTCAAATGTTATCCTGTTGGGAACAACGTACAGACCACAGAAGCAATGCCAACATCAACATGTAAAGGTAAAGTCATCCCCCAGGCATTACGCCTTAGGAAGCCATGAAGGTTTATATGGCCAGTGCTTAAACCTGGTTTCTGTAGTGCGAAGCAACTTAGAGTGCAGTTATACTGACTCTCCTGGACGGGACACTAGTCCATCGCAGGTACCTTCCAAACAGTGTTTGTACTCATTTACAGCTGAGTAGACTGAGGCAAAGTAGGGTAAACGAAATTGCCTAAGCTTGGAAAACGAACCGTGCTCAGTGTGGGTCTTGAACTCACAACCCTCGAATTTAGAGTCCAACACCTTAACCACTAGGCCAAGGATGCCCCCAACACCTGATGTAACTAGATGGAAACAACTTTAGAAACAATAGGAGGTGCGGATTAAATATCCATGATAATGAGTGACATTAACATCAATTTTGTAGCCGCCAATGAGGAATGGCATGGTGTTGTGGGCTAATTCCAAATGACTCAATCCTACCTGAAGCCCTAGTCGCACTAATCTGTAGACCGACCGTCACCAGGAGAAAGGTCCGAACCAGAAGCCGGGATAAGAACAAAACTGTTGAAGTCATCATCGGTTTAGCTCGGAATGCCAACATGTTCACTCGTCTCTTGCACTGTGGACTGGCGTACATTTCCACGACACACCGAACGACGTATTATCACAACTGATGTTCGGAGCGACTTCGAGCGATGTACGCGCGTAAAATATTTATAATGTTAAATAATTTAACTTCATCCTCATTGCAATATTTACACAACTGGACGGTAGGGTCAATATTGACCCGGTATTCGATATGACGTGAACGTGTTGTGTCTGCGCAAGTCAACCAAGAACACTGACCAGCCCATACCGCCACTCCCGAGTGACGACGTTCGTCTGTTCGATGCACGTTACATAATAGACGGTCAACTACATTGTCAACCAGTGACACGCCCACTCCCTCCTGCCAACCAATGATATACCACTTACATTCTGTCAAGCAATAGCACACCCCTTCCCTCCTGTCAAATAGTGACATACCTCTGCCCTCCTGTTAAACAGTGACATACGTTGCCCTTCTGTCAACCAGTGACATACACCGGCCCTCAATTCAAACAGTGGCATGCCTCTTCCCTCTTGTAATCCTGTAACATACCCCTTCACACACACACACACACACACACACACACACACACACACACACACACACACACACACACACACACACACACACACACACACACACACACACACACACACACACACACACACACACACACACACACACACACACACACACACACACACACACACACACACACACACACACACACACACACACACACACACACACACACACACACACACACACACACACACACACACACACACACACACACACACACACACACACGTATGTAATATAACATTCGACTTAGACCATGTCGTTTTCAGTACGAATCAGAGTCAAACAAGAGACAAGCGATTGGCAACTATTAACATTTCGGTTTATTGATTATTTGAGTCTCATCAGTGATCAGTCGTGTGTCAGGAACGACATCGGTTTTTTCACAGAATTTCGAAATAGGGAGACTATAAAAAGGTACAATAATGCATACGCATTCACGAAAGCACATGTTGAGTTGTAACGTCACAGTTATCGCACACCTTGTTTAGTGTGAGGCAGCTATGTGTCTGCGCGTAGCACGATATAAATGTTTTATTGATGATGTGAGCGATGCGTGCCATGTCGCAAGACCAACTGTTCTCTCAGTAATAATGGACGGGCCATCTACATAGTCAACCAGTGACGTACTTCTTCCCTCTTGCTAATCAGTGACACACCCCTTCCCTCCGGTCATCCAGTGAAATACTTTGTCCCTCATGTGAACCAATTACATACCCTTTCCCTCTTTTTAACTAATGACATACCCTTTCACTCCAGTCATCAAGTCAACCTCCTCCTCAAAATCGGGAAACACCCTCATCAACTAAAGCGGGAAACACCCCTCCACTAAACCGGGAAACACCCTACTCTGCTAAAGCGGGAAACACCTTGAAGTGAAGTGAAAGTTTATTCAACAACAACAACAACAACAATACAGGTGCATTATGTGGTGTGCTGCTGCTGCTGCTGCTGCTGCTGCTGCTGCTGCTGCTGCTGCTGCTGCTGCTGCTGCTGCTGCTGCTGCTGCTGCTGCTGCTGAAGGGACATAGCTCAAGACGTACGACTTATAAGGTGCTATGACGTTTTCAAACTAAATAAATGCCATATAAGTAAAACATTAAATACAAAATAGCATTCACAATTCACTTATAAACTTATTATAGTGGTGCTTGAGCTAATTATAAATTAACTAATTGACATAACTTTCAATTAAATGTTTATAAATATGCTGTAAGTAATGACAACTTGAGTGTTTTTTAAATTTTGTTTAAACTTGGTAGATGAGTTATTTCATTTGATAAGCTGTTCCACATATTTATAATTTTGACAGTGAGTGTCAGGGTGTTTTTTTTTAACATAAAACAGTTTGCTTTGTCTGGTACCATACATGTGTATAGCTTCGGTTGGTTAAAAGAATGCTTGAACCCGACCTTTTAAAGAGTGATTATTTGCTTTATAGAGTATAATCATAGTCTTGTATGTAACTAAATCATGAAGTTTAAGTATTTTTGAGCTGTGGAAAAATACAGATGTATGATCATGGTAAGTAATGTTATAAATAATCCGTATAGTTTTTTTCTGTAACAGAAGTAGTTTCTTGAGTCTCGATTGATACGTACTTCCCCATATCTCACAGAAATATGACACATGTGGTTCAACAAGTGATTGATATAAAGTGTGTAACGCTTGACAATCAAGAACATGCATAGCTTTATACAAAACTGCTATGCTTTTTGATACTTTTGTTTCAACCATTTTTATATGTTCTCTCTATGTTAGGTTTTCATGAATAGTTACTCCAAGGAATTTTGTATTTGTTACCTGCTCAATGTTTGATCCATTCAAAACTATATGCACATCTGTTCTAAGTTGTTTTTTTTATTGTTAAACATTATAATTTTTTTTTATTCACATTGTGCGATAATTTGTTTGCTCTGAACCATAGGCCTAGTTGCTTTAGTTCGTAATTAACTACATCGGTTACATCATCAATATTACTAGCCGAGTAAAAAAATTTAGTATCATCTGCAAATAGAATAATATGAAGTAGTTTGGAATCATCGCACATATCATTTATGTACAAGACAAACTATAATGGGCCAAGGATTGATCCTTGCAGGACTCCACACTTGATTTCCTTGAATTCTGAGTTACTGTTATTTTAGCATACATATTGCCTACGGTTGAGTAAATAACTTTTTATCCATTCAGCGCTAAACCCCTTACTCCATAGCATTGCAATTTGCTTAGCAATATGTTGTGATCAACGGTGTCGAAAGCTTTTTTTTAGATCGATAAAGATACCAATCGTAGTTTGTGATTTATCCATTAGCAGAAGTAACCTTTTCGACAAATTCAGTTAGAGCTAGTGAGGTCGAATGATTATTCTGACAGTATGTGTTGTGTTTCAATGAAAGATGTTAGCCTTTTGTTAAATATTTTTTCAAGTATTTAAAAAAATTGGGATAAAAGAGATATAGGTAATTAGCAAATTTAAAACGATCACCTGGATCACAGGAATGATTTTTGCCAATTTCATATCATTAGAAATGATCCGCAGATCAATGATCTGTTAAAAATGTGGGTTAGCGGTTTTACAATTTGCTTTATTACATGCTTAACTGTTTTCATGCTGATCTCATCGTGTTCGTTTGAAGTTTTACTTTTACACCCAGACACAATGTCAAGTACTTCTTGCTCAGTAACTGGCTGTATATACATTGACTGTGATACATGACTGTGATACATGACTTTTTACGAAGTCAGTCGGCTTTGTTCCCGCGCTTGATAAATTTGTACCTAAGTCAACAAAGAATTTGTTGAAATGGTTATCTATTTCTTTACTTTCTAATACTACTCGATTTTCACCAACATGAAATTCGTTGGAATATTTTGTTTCAGATTTTCTTTTAACTAATGTTGTTTAAGTCGTATTAGGTCAATCGTTTTGTTAGTTCTTCCTGTTTTTGTTACGTGGTTTTCTGTTATTCTTGAGCTAGGGTTATTTTTCATGCACCACGTACATTCGTTGTAAGTATTACTTAGTACTTGCATAAAGCGCGAGAATGCTAAATTAGGGTTTGACTCGTTCATTACAATTTCCAAGTTTATATCATTTCGGTCCTACTCAAGTCTGTTTAACGAATCTTCATCTAATTTTCATTTATATTTAACTGTTGGATATTCATGATTAACCACATTAGTGCTGTTGTCACACACACGTGCCTGTTATTCGTGTTGGCCTGGTGATCGAGGGATATAACCCAGAGTTAAACATTTGATCAAGGAAATATTTTGTTTCAGCTCGCTCTTCGCAGTACAATATATCTATATTGTAATCACCACATATGTATGCAATTTACTGGCGAGATTTCCCAGTATGAATGAGAGATTGTCATTAAATTTGCTGATGCTGGTATTCGGCGCTCTATACATACAACCGACATTGATTGGTTTGTGTTTACTAATACGTAACTCGATAAAGATGCTTTCAAAACAGTCATTATCCACATACGAAATGTTCCTTAGACAAATATCAGAAGACTGACAATTGTTAAGCAGAGATTCGCACACATATATGGCAACACCACCACCTGGCATGCCTGGAATTACAGTACAGTTTGTAACCTGAAAATGCATTGCAGGTTACTTCATTTCCATCCCAATTGTTTTCATTAAGCCAAGTTTCTGATATTGCAATGATTTGAAATTTATACTCCATACTTTGCTTTTAGACGCCGGGCATTAAAATGTATAACACTCAGTTTGTTTGGCCGGTTGTTGCTAGCACTGCTAAAATTGGTTGAAAACTGTGCTGAGGTTTAATATCTGCAGTGTGTAGGCAAATCGTGATCCAACAAACTTTCAGTATCTATTTCGTGTTCATAACAGTGTTTGTTGTAATCAAGCGGGTTATCACATGTAAGTGTTAACCCGTCGTTTCGTTGGTTACCTGATGCCATAGTTAAATGAAGAGATTACAACAAGATTTTGCAAGATATTGCACATGTAGTTAGTTATCTAATCACGGTTTGCGACATCGTGCCGCTCCATAACCACCAGTTTATCAAATGTCAAATACGCGATCTTCCCGTCTTCCCGGGCCTTCATCATTTTGGGTAACAGTCCTTTCCGCCTCGCCATGACCCTCTGTGAGTAGTCTTCATTCACATAGATGCCTCGAGGCCGATTCATCTTCGCCGCCTGTAGCACCAGCTCGCGGTCCTTGTACGATCTGAACTTGACAACGATAGTCCTGGCTCTCGTCCCCGGGCCGCCAGTTCGGTGCGCGCGCTCGATGTTGATGGCGTGCAATTGTGCTTCGGGAAGTTCTAGGGCTGTTTTCATTTCCCTGCGTACGTTCTTCTCCGTCTGCTCCCACGTCTCGCCGTCGACTTCAGAAACCCGTCAAACCGCAGTTTGCAGCGTCTCGATTGGTTTTCTTGGTAGTCGATCGAGCGTTCCATTTTCTGTATCGTGTCTTCGAAATCGAGCATCTTTTTTGACAGGTCGTCGGTGTTTTTCTTGGACTGATTTACTTTCAGTTCCTCGACTTGAGTCTGTGTGTACTGAAGGCTGATCCGGAGTTCTGTCAGTGCCGTGGTTGTTTCGCGCATGAAACAGACCACCCTCCGTTTTATCTCGGCGACCGCGCTTTGCAAACATGCCTGGTACGCGTTTTGTTGCACTGTAATTAGCTTCTCGACGAGCGCATCATGAAGCGTGTTATCGATCCCGTCGACGTTTAAATACACGTTTCAGTAGTGTTGACGATAGAATCTGCTAGTTCTCCAATGTTCAGTTATTCCTCTGCGAACACGTCAATCATATTTCGATCGTAGAACCGGGCAAAAAAAAATTGTTGCGGAGCTCGTAATACACACGTATATTAATCAGACTTAACATGGATACAGTATCTGCATAAAAGCAGTATCTCCAATAAAGCAGGAAACACCCTCCTCCACTAAAGCAGGAAACACCCTCTTCCACTTAAGCGGGAAACACCTTCTTCCACAAAAGCAGGAAACACCCTCTTCCATTTAAGCGGGAAACACCCTCCCCACTAAAGCAGGAAACACCCTCCTCCACTAAAGCAGGAAACACCCTCCTCCACTAAAGCAGGAAACACCCTCCTCCACTAAAGCGGGAAACACCCTCCTCCACTAAAGCGGGAAACACCCTCCTCCACTAAAGCGGGAAACACCCTCCTCCACTAAAGCAGGAAACACCCTCCTCCACTAAAGCAGGAAACACCCTCCTCCACTAAAGCGGGAAACACCCTCCTCCAATAAAGCTGGAAACACCCTCTTCCACTAAAGCGGGAAACACCTGCCTCCACAAAAGCGTGAAAACACCCTCCACAACTAAAGCGGGAAATACCTGCGTCCACTAAAGCGGGAAACACCTTCCTCCGCTAAAGCGGGAAACACCCTCCTTCACTAAAGCAGGAAACACTCTCCTCCACTAAAGAAGGAAACACCCTCCTCCACTAAATCGGGAAACAGCCTCCACCACAAAAACGGGAAAAACCCTCCTCCACTAAAGCTGGAAACACCCCCCTTCGCTAATGAGAGAAACACCCTCCTCCACTAAAGCAGGAAAAACCCTCACGAAAGCGAAAAACACCTTCCTCAGCTAAATCGGGAAAACACTCTCCTCCACTAAAGCGGAAAAACACCCTCCTCCAATAAAACGGGAAACACCTCCTCCAATAAAGCGGGAAACACCCTCTCACTAAAGTGGGAAACACCTGCCTCCACACAAAAGCCGTCGTTGTTTTGCGTGTTTCGTCGTTGTTTTGCGTGTTTCGTCGTTGTTTAGCGTGTTTCGTCGTTGAAAACATTGAAAACGGGTCAAAGCTAAAGCAGGAAACACCCTCCTCCATTAAAGCGGGAAACACCCTCCTCCGCTAAAGCAGGAAACACCCTCCTCCACTAAAGCAGGAAACACCCTCCTCAAATAAAGCGGGAAACACCCTCCTCCACTAAAGCAGGAAATACCCTCCTCGGCTAAAGCGGGAAACACCCTCCTCAACTAAAGCAGGAAACACCCTTCTCCGCTAAAGCGGGAAACACCCTCCTCCGCTAAAGCAGGAAACACCCTCCTCCATTAAAGCGGGAAACACCCTTCTCCTCTAAAGGAGAAACACCCTACTCCGCTAAAGGAGAAACAGCCTCCTCCCCTAAAGCGGGAAACACCCTCCTCCACTAAAGCAGGAAAAACCCTTCTCCGCTAAAGCAGGAAACACCCTCCTCCATTAAAGCGGGAAACACCCTCCTCCGCTAAAGCAGGAAACACCCTCCTCCATTAAAGCGGGAAACACCCTCCTCCTCTAAAGGAGAAACACCCTACTCCGCTAAAAGAGAAACACCCTCCTCCGCTAAAGCGGGAAACACCCTCCTACAATAAAGCAGGAAACACCCTCCCCACTCCCCACGTGCCTCTACAATAGCGGGAAATAACCTCCTCCGCTAGAGCGGGAAAAACCCTCCTCCACTAAACAGGGAAAACACCCTCCTCCACTAAAGCGAAAAACACCTTCCTCCGCTAAATCGGGGAAACACCCTCCTCCACTAAAGCGGAAAAACACCATCCTCCACTAAAACACCCTCCCACAAAAGTCGTCGTTGTTTAGCGTGTTTTGTCGTTGTTTAGCGTGTTTCGTCGTTGAAAACATTAAACACGGGTCAAAGGAAAAGTACGGTTTTTCTCGCCCTAAACCAAAATGTTGACACTTGTGAGCAATGACGGTCCGAGTACGCCTAGGCTGCTATGACTGTCAGAGTACACCTAGGCTGCTTTATGTCTTCGTAGACTTATTAATATGTTATACAACTAATGGCGCCACGAAAACACAATACAATAAATGCAATTTCTATAGCTGTAACCGCAGCCCAACACGGTTAGTCAAAATCAATAATACATAATCAATTCCATGTCGTTAACAGTTGGTAGGGGATGCTAAGTAGCCGTGTGGTTAGTCATCAGTGTCGGATAGTCTAGACATATTATCATATGCGTTACTGCAATATAAAAATATCGAAATATTGTTTAATTTGCCCCAACGTCTTAAACACCCCAAAGAGACCTGCGGTGATATCAGGTTTAAATTGTTGTGCGATGGAAATAAACATGTTCTCCAACGCGTCGTCATCTCATTTAGGCATCCGGAGGACGGGTACCATAAACTTTGAATACGAAGCGTCTCCGTTGGTGTCTATCGAACTCGTAGTTGGAAATGTGAATATTACCTGTGTAACATATCAGTGTATTCGGAAGTGGTTTAGGAATTATATGCTCCATGACAAATGGCAGGGAGTCACTTCTTACCAATTGTTTTTTTGTTTTTTTTGAGCATCGGTTTTACAATATAAGGCTCTCTGTCCAGAGTAAGAGAGATACGATATTTAGCTACCTACATTCCATCTCATTCACTGTGAAAATAGATATACAGTCTACTATTTGTATTTTAAATCTCGCTGCGTCGTACTATTTGAACGTTGTCGTTGTGGAGCATCAAACATTTCACCAACACCAATTTCTTTTGAAGACCGCTGAACAACGACGAAAGTTGAGTGGAGGAGGGTTTCTCCTGCTTTTCATTAACACTTTCCCGCTTTTTTATGAACGCGCTCCCTTTTTCCCATTTTCCATTTTTAATTTTCTGACGTTGACACCTGGCGTTTGCTCTTATAAGCACTATTGATTTTGACTGTAGAACACAAACTCCCACTGCTGGCGCCAACTCACCATTTCACCACTGCCAATGGTATCAGTGCTTTGAAAGGATACCAACTGACAAACGAAGTTCTATGGCATGAGATGTTTGAACCGTGGCTTTCTGACAATCGTCATGAACATGATGTGGAATCCAAACAATTTGCCCAAAATGTGTAAAAAAACTTTGCCCAATAGGATAGATAATAATCACAAAGCTGAACTTCGCGATGTAGTGAGACCGCTATGTTATGAGGAACGAGATTGCTCAAAGTGTCAAGCAAGAGTTAAGCAAGAAGCACTCTGTCATTCCACACTTCAGGATGTGGTCGGTATATATGTAAATGGTGGTGATTCTGTTGGACTTCATCACAGTTGAGAGGGATGGAAACAGGACTCTTCACCTAGAAGCCTTCGTTGCAAAGCTACCATGGCTCACCATCTATGACCACACAAAGCAACCATGGCTCACCATCTATGACCACACAAAGCTACCATGGCTCACCATCTATGACCACACAAAGCTACCATGACTCACCATCTATGACCACACAAAGCTACCATGGCTCACCATCTATGACCACACAAAGCTACCATGGCTCACCATCTATGACCACACAAAGCTACCATGGCTCACCATCTATGACCACACAAAGCTACCATGGCTCACCATCTATGACCACACAAAGCTACCATGGCTCACCATCTATGACCACACAAAGCTACCATGACTCACCATCTATGACCACACAAAGCTACCATGACTCACCACCTATGACCACACAAAGCTACCATGACTCACCATCTATGACCACACAAAGCTATGACTCACCATCTATGACCACACAAAGCTACCATGACTCACCATCTATGACCACACAAAGCTACCATGGCTCACCATCTATGACCACACAAAGCTACCATGACTCACCATCTATGACCACACAAAGCTACCATGACTCACCACCTATGACCACACAAAGCTACCATGACTCACCATCTATGACCACACAAAGCTACCATGACTCACCATCTATGACCACACAAAGCTACCATGGCTCACCATCTATGACCGCACAAACTATGCCAACTGGGGTTTGTCTATCTTACAGCATGTTTGAAATTGTTTGCCAGTGGATAGGGCAAATGCCATGTTTTTTTTATTGCTATTGATTACATCCTCCTAAAATACTACCATATATCAAATAATTACATTATTAAAGTTTTCTGTCTCATATCCCCACCTTTCGTTGTGCTGCAAATCATGTATTCACCCTTGTCTAATAATCCAACTTGACGCCATCGGGTGGCGTCAGACATTTTGAATGTTGCAATAACAACCGAGGTGAACATTGCATTGGCAAACTGGCGTTCATGAGTTCAATATATGGCAATAAATTATGTAGTCTCCAAAGACAATAATGGAAACAAAACCAACCCAAAACCAACCAGTTCACCACGTTGATTTATGTGTGTGGCAATGCAGCTAAAATGTATGCAAGCTCTCGGAACAATAGCTAATTTTAAAGGTTATGCTAGTGCATGTAAATCAATACATGCAAGTATGGGCGCTTCCAGTTAATTGCAACAACGCAACAATGCAGCTGTTGTGTCTATAACAACTATGCTTCTATGTTCTATAAAACATGATATTGACACTAACTACAACACACAAATGACAAGGTATTCAGGATAATAGGTGATGTATTCTATTCATTCATATTAGCCACAGCCCATGCGGGCCGTTGACATCCTCATGACACTCTATGTCCTCGCCATCTACCGTGCGGGCCGTTGACATCCTCATGTCACTCTGTGTCCTCGCCATCTCCCGTGCGGGCCGTTGACATCCTCATGTCACTCTGTGTCCTCGCCATCTCCCGTGCGGGCCGTTGACATCCTCATGTCACTCTGTGTCCTCGCCATCTCCCGTGCGTGCCGTTGACATCCTCATGTCACTCTGTGTCCTCGCCATCTCCCGTGCGGGCCGTTGACATCCTCATGTCACTCTGTGTCCTCGTCATCTCCCGTGCGGGCCGTTTACATCATCATGTCACTCTGTGTCCTCGCCATCTCCCGTGCGTGCCGTTGAAATCCTCATGTCACTCTGTGTTCTCGCCATCTCCCGTGCGTGCCGTTGACATATTCCTGTCACTCTGTGTCCTCGCCATCTCTCGTGCGGGCCGTTGACATCCTCATGTCACTCTGTATCCTCGCCATCTCCCGTGCGTGCCGTTGACATCCTCATGTCAATATGTGTCCTCGGTACCTCCCGTGCGTGCCGTTGATATCCTCATGTCACTCTGTGTCCTCGCCATCTCCTGTGCGTGCCGTTGATATCCGCATGTCACTCTGTGTCCACGCCTTCTCCCTTGCGTGCCGTTGACATACTCATGTCACTCTGTGTCCTAGCCATATCCCGTGCGGGCCGTTGACATCTTCATGTCACTCTGTGTCCTCGCCATCTCCCGTGCGGGCCGTTAACATCCTCATGTCACTCTGTGTCCTCGCCATATCCCGTGCGGGCCGTTGACATCTTCATGTCACTCTGGGTCCTCGCCATCTACCGTACAATTAGCAGGTTTCCTCCATTCTTGAATTTAAGAACCATCTCCATTAAACCACGCTAATTAAACTCTGCACAATTTCATCATCATGTGCATGCAACACGGACGGAAATATGGGAAACAAATAGAAACAGTAACTGTATAGGTGTTACGGATTATTTTTTATGCCAACACTCTTAGCGAAAACAACACTACATTATTTTTGATCCACATGGAACTAATCTACTTTCGGGTCTTCAGTGTTGTATTTTATATATAGATGAATTCTTTAAGTAATGGTACAGAATATATAAGATTACAAATCATCCATAGAAAGAAGAGTTTTAGCCACTTTGCATACAGACATAGCCAAATCAATGAATGAAATAAATACGAACGAAAGCCCAGTTCAAACGAATCTTACCGTAGCATAGTAACGGTAAACATGCAATTTATTCGTCATATAGAATCTACTATTTAGTGATGTATGTTCTATGCAAAGTTCAAATTTTATAGTTCGTTATTTGACCAGAGTTATATACTTTATTATAAAAGGTTGATTATTTATTTGCCAAATCGTCGGTATAACGGATACGACAAAACTTGGTTACATAAGATTTATTTCACTGATTAACGTATGTCGTTAAGGGCCGGGTGCAAAACGCTCGTAAGATTCCCGCCACCACCGGTAGTTTACACTAAAAATATGACGTAGGGACGCTGAAATCGACAAGAGATACGATTTGATTGGTTAGATACATAAAACATCAAAATCCGTTACTAGCATCGGTAACGACAGCGAGCGTCATTCGGAGTATTAGTCTGGTCATGTAAGGACGTATTTTTATTTACTGCCGCATGTTTTCGTCGAACCTATATTACCGATGTAAATCAGTTTCAACTTAGGGCGAATAATGCCCAGTTTTTATTGTTAAGTTGGTATGTTGATTTAATAGTATTACGAAAAGGACGAATTAATTTTTATAAAATGTTATTGTTCATTGGAGTAGTTATTTTATAATAGAAATGTAACCTTAGTCAAAGTTATCAAAATTCTACACATGAATGAATCCACCGAGACGTTCGAATCAATGTGCACGTACGACAACTATTCACCTATGATTCCGCGAGATGTTTCGACCTGATCATCGCGTATTCACCGAATCGATGTGCACGTACGACAACTATTCACCTATGATTCTGCGAGATGTTTCGACCTGATGATCGCGTATTCACCGAATCGATGTGCACGTACGACAACTATTCACCTATGATTCCGCGAGATGTTTCGACCTGATGATCGCGTATCCACCGAATCGATGTGCACGTACGACAACTATTCACCTATGATTCCGCGAGATGTTTCGACCTGATGATCGCGTATCCACCGAATCGATGTGCACGTACGACAACTATTTACCTATGATTTCGCGAGATGTTTCGACCTGATGATCGCGTAACAGCCGAATTTCTGTGCATACGACGACACTTTCAACATCGAACCTGAACCACCAGCCGTTCGTCCTGATGATCTTCGTCGTCAACGTTTTTTCTATTCTTCTATTTCGATAGTCAAGTGTTAGTAAATCCCTGTGACGACCCAGGGTAGGAAGTCTTGATAGGGTTATTTGATTTATTCTCCCACATCTAAGGATAGGATGGGTGTCCAGTCTCGGATCTTGTATTCGTATGAACGCTATTTTCCGGTAAGCTCGAAAAATTGTCACAGTAATAAGATTTCAGTAGTATATCCCATTTCAATTGTATTCATGTAGTAATATAACTGTTACAGATAGATAACAGATATATAGCAAGATATATATTTATTATAATATATGGTTGTGGATGTTACAAGTATATATTATATATATATATATATATATATATATATATATATATATATATATATATATATATATATATATATATATATATATATATATATATATATATATATACAATATATACTTGTAAAGATATTTATTATAATATATGGGTGTTGATGTTACAAATACATATTGCAATATATAATAAAAGTGAGAAAGATATTTCTTATAATATGTGGTTGTTGATGTTACAAGTGTATATTGTTTCATTGTTTATGTAATAAATGTGTAAACTATTCATACGTGTTATAGTCTCTTATATGTATCGTGTATATTTGCCATAGTATTTATAGATAGTCGGAACCCACAAACGAAGAAAGGGACGTCTGCCCATCCACCGTTATTTATTCACCCCTAGACAAACAAACTTTATCACATTTTAATCAAAAATCGTCACAATAGGATAGACTAGCCGAGTTGCCCGGCGTTTCATGGGTGAAAAGGCGGCTACTGCAAGAACATAGGATACATTGCACTACCTAAGTACTATTGAAAAGTGTGCGCCAAAGTAATGTGGTCACCAGAGGCTCTCAATTGTGTGCGCAATGATATTTGGTTATTCGACATTGCTGTCAGTGAGGAAAAGTAGGTGCAAAAGATTGCGA
The DNA here is from genome assembly GCA_033239005.1 of Lamellibrachia satsuma. Taxonomy (NCBI): domain Eukaryota; kingdom Metazoa; phylum Annelida; class Polychaeta; order Sabellida; family Siboglinidae; genus Lamellibrachia; species Lamellibrachia satsuma. The sequence goes on along the minus strand of BSQZ01000074.1, from coordinate 214,896 downwards.
CGTAGCGTACGAGTGTAATAAAAGTAGGCATTAATATTCAATAAGTTATGTTATTCCATACATTATCTAAGGGGTCTTCCGTGACTTATAGTTGCATACGCATCCGCCACAGGCGCTTCAATCGTATGGTAGTACCACCATTATCCGCTATAGAGTGATTTACATTATTGCAATTCATATTTTGATTGATACAGGGCGTTACATAGTTCCATAGTGTCAGCTTGTTCACTCGTCTCTTGCACTGCGAACGGGCGCACAATTCCGAATCACACCAGTCGATGTATTATGACAAATGGTGTTCGGACGTTGCAACGACAGTACTTACCAACGCACCACAATGAAGGATCGATATTCACCAAACGCTGTGCAATGTCACAATGAAAGGCCCATGCACGATGAAACGCAAGTCGTGTATATTCGCTTATGGAATTCAGTACATTACGACGCTATACAGGGAAACATGGGGCATGGTGTTAGCGCTAAGCATTAGTCGCCAATTTAACATCACTAATAGTGTAATAACGTGACTTATGCAGGAACAGTTGCACATTCTTTCAAAATAAAAACACATAATATGCAAATAAAAGGGGGGATATCTAGTAAAACATTATTGAAGAGATATGGGCGCTTGGCGGGTGGGGGTTTCTGGAAATCTGGTGATTTGATGTAGATTAACTTAAATTCAAAATGTTTAGATCCACGGGACACCTCTAAACATTTTCAGATCAAGTTTTAATGGATCTATTTATAATCATAATAATAGCGATTGTGCTGAGTGAGAATATATGATTGGCCAAAATTCGATTTTTATTGTCCATCCACATAAATATAAATAAATGCATATGTACATATACACACACACATATAAATAAATACATATGTACATATACACACAAATATAAATAAATACATATGTACATATACACACAAATATAAATAAATACATCTGTACATATACACACATCCTGCGACAGAGCATCTTTAAAAAAAAATTTCCCACAGCTCATTTAAAGCAATGCTCAGGTGTGGAATATAACTGGCCGTTGTTGCCACGTGGTGACTGAAGTGTGAACAACACAGCGACCTGCGCTATTCAGTAGCCACCTTTTAAAATACTTAGATAATTGGAAAACAGCAAATAGACCGATAGACCGTGTGATCTATGCCGCTCTGTCGAAAAGGCCGATACTAGTCAAGTGCCCTCTCCCCGCTTCCTGCAATTGTTAAATTTAAATACGGGACAAAGCTACCTACGTGTAACTTCAAAGCCATGACAATTTGCATGCGTCGTTCGATATGTTTGAACTGTTCAACTGGATTGTTTAAATTGATGTACGAATGATACTCTATTTAATTCGTTTGATCAGATAGCTATGTCGAAGTGCAAAACACATAAATATTATATATCGTATATGCTATGAACCGGATCCAACGGAAGCACCGGCTTTTACTTGGCTACAACATCCTTGGACTGTGTTGTAACACATCCGCTATGTGTTTGAGTGCATACACCGTGCCCTTTCCACTGTGGAGGCCTTCCTACATCTATGTATAATATATACAATAACGAAACATGGTGTATTCACATTAATTAGAACTAGAAGATTGACATTGAATCGTATTGTCTTTGCACACAGGTTTGTTCCGCAACAGCCACTGCCCTCTGGTGATCGGCTCCTTCATCAAGGAAGCCGTCAACAGCTACTTCAATGGATTCATTGATAACGTATGTGTCCGTGGATAAACCTGTTTGGGATGTATCATTTAGTACAATTATTTACTGTTGCTATCAAAAAAATACTACTATGTTGCATTCAATACAATTGTATGGTGTTGCTGTCCTTGTGATAATAATGTTACTGTATGTAGATACATTACACGCCGAATAACAGCAACCAGCTGTTTAATGTAATCAAATATATTGATTGGGACGGAATGATTCCCACTATCGGCAGTATTAAATGCGCCGCTTAAGAGAACGAGCCGCTAAATAGAAATTAATTATTCTGGCCCAAAGTGACTATATTAAGAAAAATCCACCAGCCATAATATTCATACAACATTTATTATTATTCTCATAGTGTTTTTGTAATTGTATGATATCGCGATGTTGATATTGTATTGTTGTTACGAAGGGATTTGCACATGTAATAGTTCCACCACTACAACGTTGGTTTTCTTTGCTCATTCTTATTTTGTTGACATATACGTTACCATGATGCGCTATAAAATGTATATGTCTCATTATTACAGATCTGCTTCTTCAAGTGGTAGATTGGACAACTTTGCAACGATAGTTCTACAATGAAAACGGGAAATATACATGTTATGATTGGACGCTTCAAATCAACGCACAACAAAAATTTAAATCATCACGCCCGTCAAAAGTGTATTAACTTTCATTGCGAAGGAAAAACTGTTTTACTATTTAAAGATAAACTTGAATACAGACGCGAAAAGAAATGGAATTGATATAAACAATACATTATATTTTATTTTCAACAACAAGTTAGCAATCACAATAAACTATTGATAAACAATGTATATATATATATATATATATATATATATATATATATATATATATATATATATATATATATATATATATATGTATATATATATATATATATATATATATATATTTCGTGTGTTTTCTGCAGCTCGATACCCCGTCGACTCCCGGTGTATTTGTGTTTACAATGAAATGGGGACACGCTTGTGCAGACCTTTCTCTGTTTGTATAAATACACCAACTACTTGATAGGTTGGTAACGGGCAATCCAATTTTATTCATACCCAACAAGGATTGCCGCTGTGCACACAATTATAGTGACTAAGTCTGCCACAAATTGTGCACAGCCTGGTATTAAACTGATGTGTATGACCAATTAGTAAACAAAACCAGATAAGATTTAACATTAGTGATATTTTCTACTGTAGCTAGCAACTGCCGAAGACAGTCTTTACTACAAAAACCCTTGCTGCTCTTAAACAAAGCGACATCATGCAAGAGGGAAAAATACCTATGTGCAGACAAGCATACATAATTATATATATATAGTGCTAGCTAGAGTATTTACAATGATATACACAAAAGTGGGGGAATAAACACCCTGGCCCCACCTGTGTGCAGGTGGTGGCCCAACCCTAAAGGACTGCACAACATTTGGCCGGAGCACCCCAATATATATATATATATATATATATATATATATATATATATATATATATATATATATATATATATATATATATATATATATATATATATATATATATATATATATATATATATGTATACATATATATATATATATATACATATATATATCCATATATACACACGCACACACATACAGACATTTTCTCGAACACAACAAAATGAACATGTATAAGAACTTGATACCAACAACTTCAATGTTAAATTATGCGAAGGCGTGCAAGTTTGTATAATGGCAGGATAACCATGGACACAACCAATAATTACAAATGCGATTACGTTTATGTTAAACCAGCCATGCCGGTTTAACCGTGGTACAATTGGTATACGCGAACCAGGCCTTCACGAAAAGGTCACCCCACAAATCAACAATAATCCATGATGTCTCGCCATATCTATGTATTATACAGTTTCAGCTGCACGTCTCCTTATCCGAACGTACCTCAATTTCTAACTTGTAAAATATAAGTTGTACATTGTATTTTATGTATAGCCGAAATGCAGTTTCAGCTGTGCTGTGAGTTTGAAAGAGTGAACTTGCTCAATAAGCAGGAGTTTGAAGGGTTGTCGGGAAGAAGGAGGTGGAAGATTGTTCCTGAAAATGGTGGAAGTCTGGACTTACAAATAGGTGGGAGGTCTGATTGGTAGGAGGTGGACTCTCAAAATTGGCTGGAGGTCGGAGGATATCATCCAAGACAGATATGGGATTGATAACATTGCTTCATCCCTCTAGTGTTCTATTTGGCCTGTAACCATATCATGCTGTCGAATTGTTCTTGAGCGTTTAATTACAGTTACGTCATTAGTTTTGTCCCATATTATGTTAAGGTCTGGTTTTTCTTAGATATCAATAGCGATACGTAGAACGAGACACTTACAAATGACACTGTCTGTTGCCTAGCCTATATCCAACTTTGATGAGTGTAGTAACTGATCCGGAGAGAAAACTGTTTCCAGGTTGAAACTGCTCAATGAAGAGCCTGCACTAATCTACAATGAGCCAGAAATCGTTCCTCTGTGTCCTAATACTTGATAAAATGTACCAGGAGACCAAAAATATTATTATGGGTGTCCTAATCGTTATTTTAGTTAATCGTTATAAACAATTCATTATTATATAACTTGCATTACTATCTATTCATAGCCGTGATTCCTTTACTGTGGTATTCCATCCAATACTCCAGTTTTAGCTGCATTATCTTTCGTAGGGCAGTGAACCAAACCCACCGTTTCGTGTATACACACGACTGTGAAAATATATCCTGTTAAAAAGAGAACTACACTTGAGCACAAATACCTTAGCTCTCATTAAACATTACATCCACCAGTCGTATCAGCTGGTCTTTCATTTTCATCATATATTTCTTCCATCATTAAGTTCAGCTTTCACTCACTCAATCCTCTTCGCTCCCATTCAACCATAAAGGGGCCAACAAATGTCGTACAGCCAGCTGGGTCTTCGATGAACCAGCTGAGTTCATACAACGCCTTATCAGTCAGTTTATCCTCACCTTCTCTAATCACAGTTCACACCAAGTACACATTGATCATTCTAATTAACAAGCTCAAATGTCACCCTAACCAGTCGCTAAAATCATTGCTCTCACCAACTTAGTCACACAATCAATCAGTTTCATCAACCGTTCCAATCACCAACATCACAATTTTATTAATCAGTGTCATTATCAAATGGTTATTTATATCTTTCTGAACTGGATAATATCATCCGAAAAAGAATGCGAGGATGATCACAGCACCATAATGGATTGTGTCACAACGTTCTTGCCTTTAGGAGGGTTACGAAGACAGCAGGCAGCTAGGGTTGCAGTACTTGATGATCTACACATCATTTCATATCTATTGAATAGCGTATTAATTGTTATGCGTTGCCTTGGCAAGGGAGAAAGCAATGTCCATTGTTCTTTCACTTAGAGGAATTAAATGAATGGTTCAGTAGGATATATATATCAACGATTGTCTCTCAAAATCTGTTTTCACGAGATTGATGGATCGGGTGGACAGATTCGAAGTAATTATGTGGTCGTTAATATATTGTTTTTTTTTAGAAAATATACCAGCTGGATACAAACGTATACTGCGAAAAATCGCAGTCAAATAAAACAATGTCCTCACCTTACGTCAAACACTTCGCTCAGAAACTACTTCGCTCAGATGGAAGAATCCAGCTACGTTCGCAGCCACGAACAAGTAGCGCCGCCTGGTGTAGCGTGGATGTTCACAAGCCAGACTGACGGTTTGTGCTCGTAACAATCTTCCGTAGCACAAATTAATTCGAATTCAGCAGTGCCATCTCGTGCAAATGCTCCAACATAGGTTTACTCCAACAATTGTGGAATTATATGCAGAACAAACAGGGTAGCTATGGGCACAACAAATAGTTCCAACTACGTTTAAATGATCCTTTTAAGAAGCACTTGATTGCTAAATAAAACTCACAAGCAGTGCCATATTAACAGTAGTACGATCGTACCACCCATCAAATCAATTATTATCCATGATGTCTCAACAGAGGCGACGATGAATGACATGATGATCAAGATAATTATGATGGATGCCTTCCCAATGTGGAGGTATTATGTAGTTTCAGCTATACCGCCCATGCTCCTGAAGTACCTCAATATCTACCTTATAGCATATAAGCTGTATTTATCTCATACATAGCTGTTTTGTAGTTTAAGCTATAAGTTTGAAGCAGTGAACTTGTCCTATAACCGTTAGAAAAATTGTTGGGAGGTGGAATTCAGAGGTAGTTTTTTCGTAAGAGGACGTTAGAGGTAGTTTTATCGTAAAAATTGTTGGGAGGTGGAACTCAAAATAAATGGGAGGTTAGACTTAACAATAGGAGAAAAGTCGTATAAGTAGGAGTTGGACTATCACAATTGGATGGAGGTGGGAGGATGACCACAAAACAGATCCGACGGAGGTTGGAACTTCTGCTTCACCCCTCTATCTTACCTGCAACCATGCAATGCCTGAGTGATTTTTCTTGAACATATAACTACAGTAACAATATTAGTGTTTTCCATATTATGTTAAGTTATGGCTGTTCTTAGATGTAAATATTACATCGTATATAAAACATATGTATTCCTTCTTTGAAATAACTCATAGGAAATGATCAGTAGCATATTCAATATTTAAGGCCATTTTATCCGTACGTATGTGTAAAACGTATGGAATACATGTGGACGGCATATTCAGCTGACGAGCTGCTTGTCATCATGCGCTGAATTTCCTTGTGTGCTTGTTTATATACCATGGTCTATAACAATATCTGAATATTTATGTTCAAACAAATGTAGCTTATAAGTTATATGGCTACATCCACGGACAACAACCAGCGTTTCATTCTTCGTCTTTAATATTAGCTCCTCCCCCCACACACACATACACATTGTTAAGCCGGCACTGCAAAAGAGCTTGTAAAAGGACCATAAAAAAACCTCATTGACCACATTACAAACTAATTCAACACCAGTTCGACTTCACACAGTAATCGTCCGAATACGCGCACAGTGAAGTTGTCACAGCCTCGATTGTTGTTGCCCCAGGCAAAGGAGTGGCATCATCTACAGTTAGTTCTGTCTCCGTCATCTAACACCGCCTGAAGTAGTCGTCGGAAGGGCCGGCGTTGAGAAGTTTCTCCACCGTGTAGACGTGCAGCTGAACAACACATTCAGTATGTATGTATACATACATGTATACATACATACACGCATGTACGCATGTATACATAAATACATACATGCATGCATGCATATATACATACTTACATACATAGATTCATACATACATACATACATACATACATACATACATACATACATACATACATACAAATATATGGTGGTATAAACTGGCTGGGCAACGTCATTTCTCGGATGCTATTGCAACTGTTCACTTGGATAACGTATCATAGTTTCAACTAAAACCGAAATAAGCACATTTTCGATACAACAGTATCCACCACTGTATTGAGGGGTTTCCAAATTAAATGAAGGTGTGCTGAATGTTCTCGCTCACATGTCCACAATTTATATTAGACACCTTGTGCACTCGAAGTACGATGGAATTCTCTAGAGAGCACAGGGATTGAGGATCAACAATTTCTATGTTTAATCCGGGATAGCTTTCTTACTCAGCACGTACTAGAACCAACCAGGGGAGAAAATGTATTAGATATAGTTTTGTCATCACAAAAAGAATTTGTGGACAATGTAAAAATATTTGAACCATTGGGTAATAGTGACCATAATCAAATACATTTTGACATCAATGTACTATGTGGAGGGTTTATAGGCGTACCAGAAAGGAAGAATACTATGCAAAATACAAAGAGGCACTTAATGCAGCTACAACTGAAACCAGACAATCTAAAAGAAGCTATGAGCAAAAACTGGCATGTAACATAAAAAATGACAGCAAGAGGTTTTATGTATATGTCAGGAGTAAACAAAACGTACAAGACAAGGTTGGACCTCCAGAAGACAGTGCTGGAAATATAATATCACAGGGGTTTTTAATGGCGGAAGACCTAAATGGTTACTTCAGTTCAGTGTTTACCAAAGAAGATATTAGTTCATTACCAGTTGCTGATGCTAAATTTCAGGGGGCTAAATCTGACTATTTAGGTCGGTTAGTTGTAACTCCAGAATTTGTAGCTAAGAAAATAAAGGCAATGAAGGATAACAAATCACCGGGAGTGGATGGGATTCCTCCAAAATTACTAATGGAAACAGTAGAACAAATCAGTATACCACTTGCAAGAGTATTCAACTTGTCATTAAAAGAGGGAGTTGTTCCGTTTGAATGGACAGAAGCAAATATCATACCATTATTTAAAAAGGGTTCGAGAAATAAGTCAGAGAATTACAGACCAGTGAGTTTAACGTCAGTGATTTGTAAATTATTAGAAAGGTTAATTAAAGACCATATGGTGGACTTCCTCGTTAAGAATAAATTATTAAATTCATCTCAACATGGATTCCTTAAAGCGAGGTCATGCTTAACAAATATGTTAAGTGGATAGACGTGGGATCGCCAGTAGATATTATCTACTTAGATTTTCAGAAAGCTTTTGACAAAGTTATGTTTCTCTGTCACGAATGTAACCGGCCACACATCCGCCTCTGCCAGATTGTATGCAACTATTCCCACAGAGCCCTGACTCTATGTGGAATGTAGCCCTGCTTACGTGATGCTCAGCACGTCTGAATCACGAACCACAAACGATAAGTGGCAGCTTATCCATGTTGCTGAAAATATGTAGGCCTTCCACTGGACGAATTTCAGTCCGCCAGGCATGTCTTCGCCAATTGGTTTTCTGGCGTAGGGTTTGCTGCACTGTCACCAGTCGTGTAGGTATTGCAGTGTCACGTTGTTAGGACGAAACAATATTTGTCCAACAGTGTTTGTGGTGGAACAGACCGTAGTTGATTTTCGGAGCGTATCAGCCGCCTCCAAACCAGTCGCTACTCTTCAACGAATCAAGTAGTCGTGGCCCAGCAGAATGTTTCACGAAGCAGCGTCAGGTGATCAATGGTTTTACTCTTGTAACATTGATCGGCTTTGCGAGCGGTATGTGATTTTAGGATAGTTTACCAAAATCTATTTTAGTCAGTATCATAAATCAGTTGTGTAAACAATCAAAACAGCTGCATCTAGAAGCATTGATCAATATTGAATCGTCAACCATTGTAAACTTCTTGTTGAAAGGATGTTTCTTGTAGACATCATATATGTTGACGTAGTTTTCGAGATACCGAGCTTATGCAAATCTTCAACAAAGCATACACAATTGTAAATATAAAAATGCTACGTGGCAGTATATTCTGCATTAACTATCTAGATTAAAACCCACCGGTTAAATTGGCCTTAAAATAGATAAACAAGTAGTAGAACATAATAGATCCATATTTTAGCTTGTGTTATGTTTTGGAGATACCGAACGGATGACATAGCCATATTGAATACGGCCAGTATTAAAAATATGGTTTCACACATATACGACCGACCCCTTAATGTCAACAATAATGATAGCTTAGAAGCATAGTCAGATGCCCTAATTTTTAATAACAATTGTACCACAGACGGGACATGCATGCATGTACGTATGCACATATGCATATGCGGACGGCGGACGGCGGACGGCGGACGGACGGATTAATTGGTATGCTTATGAAAGGACATGCGGGATGGTGAATGGATGGACTATTTGGATGGAATATCAACACAATAATTGAGGAATATTCTACACTGAAAGACAATAAAGGCGCTACAGTGTTAAACTTTTGGATGTTTTCCCTTTTTCGATGTATGCCCTACGCCAAGTGTTGTATTATCTATTATCTGTCTACATAGTGAATACTTCGCATTTATCAGCTTCACCATCTCAATTTAGCTATAAGCCAACCCAAGACGGCCGAGTATGTCAATCAGCTCCCTCAACGTCTTGTAGATAAACGTTGCCAAAGCAAGTAAGGGGAAGAAATGTACGATCTTTGGCGGTGCGCAGCTATGATGGCCTGACCAGTAGCTGCACACTTCCTCCTCACATGCTGTCCAAGCTTACGAGGTGATGACAACTTGGATGAACCCCTAAAGTGGAGCTTGATGAGCAGGCTAACATGAGACTCACTGCCGCTTATAGCAGGGAATACATAATTTTCATATGCAGTAATCCTGATCGCTTTCCAAACCAACATAACTGCTATTTCCGTAAAATCGTCCACCGATTGTCCGCTCAGCTGTGCAACAAATTTCTTGTTCAGAGTGAGGTAAGTTTTTTTTATTGAAAGCAGACCACACACGATAGATTACTGAGGTTTGCTACAACAATGTCACATTCATATCTGGCTTCAAGTTTATGTTTCAATCACGTACGATACCAATGTGGCTGACTGTTTTATCTATTCTAACCTTTTCCTGCGGTTTCGCAGCTGATTACAGTCGAACATTAAACAAATGCATGTTCGGATGCCTCTAGAATGTCTTAGTGATGTTAGATGGGTAGAACGTATTGGACAACCCTACCCTAGACGGCAACATTGATCTTCTAGCATAAGTGGTTCAGAGGTTATGTAGTTAATCAACGTGTTGTCGCCATCTTCGAGGCCATCTTGAATGTTGCACTTAGCACAAGGTGGATTCATTGGGATTTCTAGCATGTTACTATAGACCCTTTCTGGGATCTGTGGTGCAAAAATCAGCTTTTTGTATAGAACTGTTAGGGTCCGCGGAAATTTTTGCCTACAACACTTGGACTACCAAGAATGAGTCGTAGTACAGTATTTTTTTAATTCCCCGTTGGTTAGGGCCGCAATCGTCACCCGATATGCGATGGTACGCCGAACAGCGTGCGGCTGTACAATCCTGTTCCCGAATCATTCCCCAGAGGTGTTCCGCACACTACGCCTTTCATATCAGTGGCGCCACACGGTGGACTGGGCACCAGACATGCAACACCCACTCTCGTCAGCGCTTCGATGTAAGCCTCAATAACTTGACAAGTATTAACAGTTGCTCGGGTACATCTAGCGACATATTTTATACGTCATTATTGTACTTTTAAATACAACTGTACATAGACAAAATAAATACCCACAGTTGCAACTTCCGCTACATGCCTTTTGAAATAGTAACCCCAAGAATCCCTCCCCCAGGGAATTCCGGAAAAAAGTTTTTTATGAAAGAACCTACCTTGGCCAACGCGCAAGTATAACAATGTTTGCCCCAAACATGCAACACTGACATAGATATGGGAGAACGAACAGCTACAAACTGTTTTACAATATAGACAATGTGTGGTAGACCGTATATCACTCGATGACTTGGGCCCAGAATATTGCAATGTTTTGGCTATTCTCCCAGTAGGTGGCCACACTGGTCAGTCACAGCTGGTTGAATAGCCGCCGATCACCTTTCCCGGTCATTTCGCGACAGAAAAACATACCTTTATATACATACAATGGCTTCCAATATGGTGAAACGTTGCATGATGCCACTACCTATATAGAAAGACATACCAATGGTCGGTATTTGCCGTTCCAGCCTTTTCCGACCGTGCCGCTAATATGCTGGGCCGATTAATAGTTAGTTTACATGCAAGAAATGACACGCGCTGACGTCACTAGTTCCGCTTATTTCGGAGATTTCGAATGTTGCAGACATTTAAGTGTTGTATTCAACATTGGGTCATCTTCATTTAGAAACATTATATATATATATATATATATATATATATATATATATATATATATATATATATATATATAATGTTATATATAATGAACTAGTGACGTCAGCGCGTGTCATTTCTTGCATACAAACTATATATATATATATATATATATATATATATATATATATATATATATATATATATATATATATATATATATATATATATATATATATATATATATATATATATATATATATATATATATATATATATATATATATATATATATATATATATATATATATATATATATATATATATATATATATATATATATATACACACACACATATATATATATAGATATATATATATATATATATATATACGTTTCTGAAACGTGCCACATACGGAAGATTGTTACGAGCACAATCCGTCAGTCTGACTTGTGAACATCCACGCTACGCCAGGCGGCGCTACTTGTCCGTGGCTGCGAACGTAGCCGGATTCTTCCATCTGTGCGAAGTAGAAGTGTTGAACGTAAGCTGGGGACATTGTTTTTTCTGATTGCGATGTTCTGTAGTTTATATTTGTATCCAGAAGGTACATTTTCTAAAAAAAAACAATATTTTAAAGAACACATAATTACTTAGAATCTGTCCACCCAATCCATCAATCATGTGAAAACAGTTTTGAGAGACATATATATATATATCCTATTGAACCATTCATTTAATTCCTCTAAGTGAAAGAACAATGGACTTTGCTTTCTCTCTTGCCTAGGCAACGCATAACAATTAGTACGCTATTCAATAGATACGAAATTATGTGTAGATCACCAAGTACTGCAACCCTAGCTGCCTGCTGTCTTCGTAACCCTCTTAAAGGCAAGAACGTTGTGACACAATCCATTCTGGTGTTGTGATCATCTTCGCATTCCTTTTCCGGATGATATTATCCAGTTGAGAAAGATTTAATAACCATTTGATAATGACACTGATTAATAAAATCGTGATGTTGGTGGTTGGAACGGTTGAAGAAACTGATGGATTGTGTGACTAGTTGGTGAGAGCAATGATTTTAATGACTGGTTAGGGTAACATTTGAGCTTGTTAATGAGAATGATCAATGTGTACTTGATGTGAAATGTAATTGGAGAAGGTGAGGAAAAACTGGCTGATAAGGCGTTGTATGAACTCAGCTGGTTCATCGAAGACCCAGCTGGCTGTAGGACATTTGTTGGCCCCTTTATTGTTGAATGGGAGCGAAGAGGATTGAGTTAGTGAAAGCTGAACTTAATGATGGAAGAAATAAACGATGAAAGTGAAAGACCAGCTGATACGACTGGTGGATGTAATGTTTAATGAGAGCTAAGGTATTTGTGCTCAAGTGTAGTTCTCTTTTTCACATGATATATTATTCACAGTCGTGTATATAACGAAATGGTGGGTTTGGTTCACTGCCCCACAAACGATAATGCAGCTAAAACTGGAGTATTAGATGAAATACTACAGTAAAGGAATCACCGCTATGAATAGATAGTAAAGCAAGTCATATAATAATGAATTGTTTACAACGATTAACTAAAATAACGCTTATGACAACCAAAATAATATTTGTGTCTCCTTATACATTTTCTGAACTATTAGGTTATATAGGAACGATTTCTGGCTCATTGTAGATTAGTGCAGGCTCTTCATTGAGCAGTTTCAACATGGACTTCTCTCCGGATCAGTTACTATACTCATTAAAGTCAGATAAAAGCTATGCAATAGACGGTTTCATTTGTAAATGTCTCTTTCTATGTATCGCTATTGATATCTCAGAAAAGCCAGACCTTAACATAATATGGGACAAAACTAATAATGTTACTGTAATTATACGTTCAAGAACAATTCGACAGCATGACATAGTTGCAGGCCAAATCGAACACTCGATGGATGAAGCAATGTTATCAATCCCATATGTGTCTTGGATGTCATTCTCCAACCTCCAGCCAATTTTGAGAGTCCACCTCTTACAAATCAGACCTCCCACCTATTTGTAAGTCCAAACTTCCACCATTTCCAGGAACAACCTTCCACCTCCTTCATCCTGACAACCCTTCAAACTCCTGCTTATTGGGCTAGTTCACTGTTTCAAGCTCACAGCATAACTGAAACTGCATTTCGGCTATTCAACAAACACAATGTACAACTTATATTTTACAAGTTAGACATTGAGGTACGTTCGGATAAGGAGACGTGTAGCTGAAACTGTATAATATATAGCAATGGGAAAGCTTTCTTGAAAATTATCATGATCAACATGTCATAAATCGTCGTCTCTGGCGAGACATCATGGATTATTGTTGATTTGTGGGGTGACCTTTTCTTGAAGGCCTGGTACGCGCATACCATTAGTACCATGGTTAAACCGGCATGGCTGGTTTAACGTAAACGTAATCGTGTTTGTAATTATTGGTTGTGTCCATGGTTATCCTGTTTTTTTTCATATATTTGCATTGCACCAATTGTCAATGCTGAATTCGTACTCATGTGTGCTACAATTACATCAAATAAATTGGTTTGTGTGAATATATTACGCTTCGGAACTCCAAATAATATTTTAAATACCTAACTTATGAGTATCAGTATATCGTAGTCGAGGTACATTTATTTGGTGCTTATTCTGTTCTGTTTAATTCAGGTGGGTAACCATGTTGACTTCTGGATTGAACTATGGAAATGTAATTATTACATTTGTTAACAGCTGTGTTGTAACTCCACCAACTAATAAAGTTAACTTTAATATTATAATAATAATAATAATATATGAAAATAGCCATTCAATTTGTTTTAGTATTTACATAAATATATATATATATATATATATATATATATATATATATATATATATATATATATATATATATATATATATATATATATATATTATACCGTAATAAGTAATAATATGCGTGTGTATGTAGCATTATTTTATGCCATTATACGCACTCTTGCATGCTTTCGCATTATTTAACACCGACGTTTTTGTTATCACGTTCTTATATTTGTTAATTTTCTTGTGTTCGACAAAATATATGTATGTGTATATATATATATATATATATATATTTATATATATATATATATATATATATATATATATATATATATATATATATATATATATATATATATATATATATATATATATATATATATATATATATATATATATATATATATATATATAAATATATATATATATATATATATATATATATATATAGTATATTTATATTGTATACATATGTATATATATAGTATACATATATATATATATATATATATATATATATATATATATATATATATATATATATATATATATATATATATATATATATATAGTATATTTATATAGTATACATATATATATATATATATATATATATATATATATATATATATATATATTTATATAGTATACATATGTATATATATAGTATACATATATATATAATATATATATATATATATATATATATATATATATATATATATATATATATATATATATATATACTGTATGTTACAACACACACACACAAATATATATATATATATATATATATATATATATATATATATATATATATATATATACTATATGTTACAACACATACACACAAATATATATATATATATATATATATATATATATATAACAACTTTTGCTTCGCAATGACACTTAATACACTTTTGACGGGATTGTTGATTTAATTTGTTGTTGTGCGTTGATTAGAAGCTTCGAATCATAACATGTATACTTCCCATTTTCATTGTAGAACTATCGTTGCAAAGTTGTCCAATCTACCATTTGTAGAAGCAGATCTGCAATAATGAGACATATACATTTTATAGCGCATAATGATAACGTATATGTCAACAAAACAAGAATAAGCCAAAGAAAACCAACGTTGTAGTAGTAGAACTATTACATGTGCACATCCCTTCGTAACAACAATATAATATCAACATCGCGATGTCATACAATTACAAAAAAAACAATAGGAGAATAGTAATAAATGTAGTATGAATATTATGGCTGGTGGATTTTTCTTAAAATAGTCACTTTGGGCCAGAACAATTAATTTCTATTTAGCGGTTCGTTTTAATACTGCCGATAGTGGGAATCATTCCGTCCCAACCAATACATTTGATTACATTAAACAGCTGGTTGCTGTTATTCGGCGTGTAATGTATCTACATACAGTAACATTATTATCACAAGGACAGCAATACCATACAGTTGTATTGAACGCAACATAGTAGTATTTTTTATAGCAACAGTATTTTTGTTGATAGCAACAGTAAATAATTAAATGGTAGAACCCAAACAGTGTTAACCACGTGACACATACGTTATCAATGAATCCATTGAAGTAGCTGTTGACGGCTTCCTTGATGAACGAGCCGGTCACCAGAGGGCAGCGGCTGTTGCGGATGAAACCTGTGTGAAAAGTCAATACGATTCAATGTCAATCTTCTAGTTGTTAATTAATGTTAATACACCATGTTTAGTTATTGTATATATTATACATAGATGTTGGAAGGCCTCCACGGTGGAAAGGGCACGGTCTATACACTCAAACACAAAGCGGATGTGTTACAACACAGTCCCAGGGTGTGTTACAATACAGTCCCAGGATGTGTTACAACGCAGTCCCAGGATTTGTTACAACACAGTCCCAGGATGTGTTACAACACAGTCCCAGTATGTTGTAGCCAAGTAAAAACCGGTGTTAACGTTGGATCCTGTGCATAGCATATACGATATATAATATTCAAACATATCGAAGGACACAGGAAAATTGTCATGGCTTTGAGGATACAAGTAGGTAGCTTTGTCCCGCATTTAAATTTAACAATTAAAGGAAGCGGGTAGGGCACCAATGTTTACTGAAAAGAAATAAGCTGCGCTTGACAAGTATGGGCCTTTTCGACAGAGCGCAATAGGTCACGCGGTCTATCGGTCTTTTTGCTATTTTCCAATTATCTAAATATTTTAAAAGGTGGCTCCCGACTAGCGCAGGTCGCCTTGTTGTTCGCACTTCAGTCACCTCGTGGCAACAACGGCCAGTCATGTTTCACGCCTGAGCATTGCTTTAAATGAGCTCTGTCGCAGGATGTGTGTATATGTACATATGTATTTATTTATATTTGTGTGTATATGTACATATGTATTTATTTATATTTATGCGGATGGACAATAGAAATCGAATTTTGGCCAATCACATGTTCTCACTCCGCACAATCGCTATTATTATGATTAGAAATAGATCCATTAAAACTTGATCTGAAATTGTTTAGAGGTGTCCCGTGGATGTAAACATTTTAGATTTAAGTTAATCCACATCAAATCACCAGATTTCCAGAAACCAAGTACCCATATCTCTTCAATAATGTTTTACTAGATATCCCCCCTTTCATTTGCATATTATGCGTTTATATTTTGAAAGAAGGTACAATTGTTCCTGCATAAGTCACGTTATTACCATATTAGTGATGTTAAATTGGCGACTAATGCTTAGCGTTACCACCATGCCCCATGTTTCCCTGTATAGCGTCGTAATGCATTGAATTCCATAAGCGAGTATACACGACATGCGTTTCATGGCACATCGGCCTTTCATTGTAACATTTCATAGCGTTTGGTGAATACCGATCCTTCGTTGTGTTGCGTTGCTAAATACTGTCGTTGCAACGTCCGAACACCATTTGTCATAATACATCGACTGGTGTGATCCGGAATTGTGCGCCCGTTCGCAGTGCAAGAGACGAGCGAACAAGCTGACACCCGTGATAACGCGACGATGACTTCAACAGTTTGGTACTTACCGCGGCTTCTCGTTCGGATCTTTCTTCTGGTGGCGGTCGTTCTGAAAAAGAGTGCAACTAACGCTAAAAGTAGGATTGTTTTTCTTATTATAATATGGATGACAACGTAAAATAATGTTAATGGTATTAGCGAAAGTTTTGATATTACTCAACATGTAGGTTGAAAACATTTAGGCTCGTTTACACGGGCAATTTACGTATGATTATGTATTTCAACATTGCATTGTATAAAATAATCGTATACAGATTGTTCGTGTTATTACCCTCCCGAGTTATTACCCTCCCGAGACAGATTCACAAGGCTATTTTCTGGTAGCTTTGTGTGGTCATAGATGGTGAGCCATGGTAGCTTTGTGTGGTCATAGATGTTGAGCTATGGTAGCTTTTTGTGGTCATAGATGTTGAGCTATGGTAGCTTTTTGTGGTCATAGATGGTGAGCCATAGTAGCTTTGTGTGGTCATATGTGGTGAGCCATGGTAGCTTTGTGTGGTCATAGATGGTGAGCCTAGTTAGCTTTGTGTGGTCATAGATGATGAGCCATGGTAGCTTTGTGTGGTGATTGATGGTAAGCCATGGTAGCTTTGTGTGGTCATTGATGGTGAGCTTTGCAACGAAGGCTTCCAGGTGAAGAGTCCAGTTTCCATCCCTTTCAACCGTGATAAAGAATCACCACCATTTACACATATACCGACCACATCCTGAAGTGTGGAATGACAGAGTGCTTCTTGCTTAACTCTTGCTTGACACTTTGAGCAAAGTTTCTCATTCCTCATAACATAGCGGTCTCACTACATCGCGAAGTTCAGCTTTGTGATTATTATCTATCCTATTGAGCTAAGTTTTGTTTTATATTTTGGGCAAATTGTTTGGCTTCCACTTCATGTTAATGACAATTTTCAGCAAACCATGGAACTTCTTTTGTCAGTTGGTATCCTCTCAAAGCACTGATACCATTGGTAGGTAAAGGTAAAGTCATCCCCCAGGCATTACGCCTTAGGAAGCCACGAAGGCTTATACAAAAATTACAAAAACAAGTTAACAAAACTATTACGTCTAGAAAAGAAGAACTATTACAGGAAAAAACTCGAAGATTTTAAAACTAATACAAGAGATACTTGGAAAATTCTTGACAACATAATAGGTAAAAGAAAATTTGAAACAAAATATTCTAACCAATTTCATGTTGGTGAAAATCGAGTAGTATTAGAAAGTAAAGATATAGATAACCATTTCGACACATTCTTTGTTGACATAGGTACAAATTTATCAATAGAACCCTGCGCGGGAACAAAGCCGACCGACTTCGTAAAAAGTCATGTATCACAGTCAATGTATATTGAGCATAGCTGAATTTCGCAGCGAATCAGTCGTCTCCAAACCAGTCGTTACTCTTCACCAAATCAAGTAGCCGTTGTCCATAAGATTTTTTCTCGATGCAGCGTACATAAATAGTCACTGACATTTACACACATTTATTTTACAACATTGTAATAATTTCCTACGCTAGCATATCCTACTACAATAAGCCGTTTTCGAAAGTTATCTAGTGGCCACGTTGCGCATGCGCAACTGAAAGCGTCACCGCGCCGTAACGCCAACGTTTATTGCACACATCTTCGCCTGGAAACAGAATGGGGTTCCCTTTATGACGGAAACTATATATGCGCTCAGATTCTGGGCGCATACATAACTAGCTCATTAAGCTCGATAATGACGCTGATTGGCTACTGGCCCTTTATCCGGTAACGACTACAGAAATGCAAATGGCGTCGTTACTAGTCGTATGTGTTATCGACAGAGCAAGAGTTTGTAAGAATCTGACTTAACTGTACTTGATTGGTTGATCCATTTATATTAGAGGTGTACTGTGTATCTGCATGTTAGGGAGGGAATGGTGGTAATGAGTAGAGGCTATACACCATAAACAATTTATTATGAATATTTTATGCATAAAATTAACAAGTATAGCAAGTATTACTTGATAACAATATATATTTTTAATATTTCAATTCCGTAAACACGTTGAGTACTTGTTATGTTGTACACGCATAAAATATGATAAATTATGATGTTCTGATGTAAAACAATAGGCATGAATAATACTATTGATAAACATGGCTAATTAAATAAAACAAATAATAAAGGTTCAGTATGGCCTACCATAAAACAACACAAATCATATCTGCTGTAACAGGGGACGAAGGCAGCTGCACAAAGGGATATATCACGGGCAGATGATACACTTTTTGACTTCTCCAAATATTAGTGGTATACATGTGGCATTGTTGTGCAAAAATTCGCTTAAGTTTCCTGCTGAATGTGACTTCAACTCAGATTTTCATGCCCCACCAATAAACAAAATACGCTTCTGTTACCTATGTCTTACCCCTAGTCAAGTTAGTGTGCCAACGCTAATAACACAACTAATTTAATTAGTTTACATTCCTCACTGCAAGTGTCTCTCTAATTTGTAAACTGGATATAAATGTACAAATTTAAAAATTAACTTAAACATTCTTTGACAGTGACAAGGCTGCTTTTAAAGTAACCAATTATTAATGGTGGCCAATTCATGCATGTGTGCAGTATGCATTGTTTGGTTAAATTACATTATAAACATGTTTTAGTTGTCTACTGTCTGCAACACATATATACATAAGTGTCAATCAGTCAGATCTCGTTTGGGCTGATTGTACACATTTGTAAATTTATCACACTTCGACCTGCGATAATGAGCAATATTGATATCCATCCTAGACACATTCAAGTTACTTCCTTAACCATACCTTGTAGTAAATATGCATACAGTAATCAGTACTGTTTCACAAATCAGTTCCAAAATCACAGATAATTATCAGTCGAAAATAGTGCAACAGTGTAGGGCCAGTGACATTCGAGAAGATTATGCGCTGCAACAGCTACTCCAGCCAAGAGGATCGACATCCATAACGACCTTTCCATGACAGCTTCAGTAGAAATTTTGGCATGTCTAGATCAGCCAAATATTGTATATCAGGCTTTGAAATCCACACATTACCCATGCACGGATTTACGAAACAGTGAACTGTGAATATGTGCACACTTAGCTGACAATGTCACGTGAACAACTTATGCACTTTGTTGCAATGAGCCTATAATGTCCTGTGAACATTGACATGTATTGGATTTACGAAACAGTGAACTGTGAATATTGCTGCAGTGTACTACAGTTACACTCTCCAGCATAATTACTTGAATGTTACAAAATGTTCAAACACGTTTTGCTCGGCCCATGTTTAATTTAGTATTGACTACACTGGTCCACGAGGCTTGGTGTGTTGCTATGTGGCTACACCGCTTGCAAGCTCTCGGAGCAACAGGTGTTTTTAAGGTTATACTAGTGCAAGTAAATCAATGCATGCAACCACAGCAATGTAATATGCTGCTGTTGTTTCTATGACAACTACGATTCAGTGTTCTATTAATCATGGCGTTCCCATTAACTACATCACACCAATGACACGGCGTACATGATAATTTGTGATTTCTACTAATCATTCATATTCTTATTTCATTCCGCATCCTCGCCATTTCCCGTGTAATATGCAAGCCTCCGGTTGTCCGGTTGTCTCACGTTGTCGAACTAGGAGGTTCGCCTTCGTCCGGGCTTGTTTTTCCCATCGACTTCGCCTTCGATTTACGTTAGGACTAGGCTGTGTCTTGTCAGTGAGGAAGATTGTAGACTGATAGTCCGCGGGGCGCCGCTCCACTACAGAAATGGCTCTCACCACTTATCGCTTTGGTGTCGCTTTTCCGAATGTCACACGCGTGTTGTACAGCGCCGTTACTGCCGTCGATGTCAACAATCGTCACCTGTCTACTCTACTTGTTCACAGTCGAGACATTGAAGTAATTGTTTTTGACAATGAACAAGTTCACGGACGTACACTCTGCATATAAGCCCTCAGACAGTAGTCGATTTGAAATTTCCGGAACCTAGAAATGTTCTTTCCTATGAACTTTTTTGTTGATTTGTAATCTAATGGGGGTCCTAGAACAAATTCAGCTTGGTTGCCCAAATGGCAAGTATGGGCAAATCTCGTAATCTGCATAAATCCAAGATGGCCGCCAGACGCCGTCTGGAAAATTAACTTTCGAACCACTTGCCTTAGAATGATGTATAATACGTCTTTTTAGGGGTTTTCGGGTATGTAGAATCCATTTTTGATGTTATTTTTTGAATTTCAGGTCAAGGTCATGTCAAATTCAAGATGGCCGCCCAACGCCACCTTGAAAATTTAACTTTTGAACTACTTGCCATAGAATGATGTATAATGCGTCTTTTTAAGGGTTTTTAGGTATGTAGAAGGCATTTTTGGTGTTATTTTTTCAATTTCAAGTCAAGGTCAGGTCAAATTTTTATTTGCAGAATCCTTTTGGTGTTATTTTGAAAAAAGTCAGGGTCCGATGCTAGAGTTAAGTCAAGGTAAAAACTATCACATCTTGATGGACAATGAACTAAATTACAGTTTATATACAAAACTAAATACAACATTTGACATATTTAGAGATTAGAACATCATGTCATGTTTTAATCACATTTGTTAAATGTTATAGTACATAGATCATTATGAACATTGGATTAGATAACTTTGAAAATACTTTCAAAATAGTCTCAAATCAAAACTACCATGAAATTCTTTCATCGGCCTTAGTATGTCTTACAAAAACAAAACAAAAGTTGCATCTTCCTGAAAACACGTTTTGAATTTTGCCTAATCTTACTCCCATTCATCTAAATCATCAAAAATAGCGAGATCATCCATAGCATCGTCACTGTCCTGATCGAAACCATCTTCAAAATCCTCTGCCTGAATATCCTCCATCTCAGCACCCTCCTCATCTCCAGCCTGAGCAACCTGTCGGTTAGTGTACGGATTGCAGCAGTCCTCTCCGCCAGAGCAGTTACAGTATGATGTACATGAAAGATGCTGTTTGTGACAGCCACATGCCTCAGTACTGCACTTCTTGCCCTGTGCCCTACACTGACATCGAATCACGTCAATCAGCTCAGGTGGAGCTGGGTCGCCTCCAGCAATGACAGGAATGGGGATGTCATCCCGAATTTCCCACCCAAAGTGAGTAATATCTGTTGACTCATCAGGTGGGGCTTGGCAGTTTGCTGCTTTCCACAACATGACCTGTAGATGAGCCCGAAGCACGTGCTGCAACAGGTTGGCAGATGTTGGAGGCAGGGCCATGACTTTAGGATTTTTCTTCTTCTTTGTGAAGAGTGTGAAGCGAGCAGACTCCATGGATGTCCCTGGCGGCTGATCATATAGAGCAATGAAGAAGGGTTTTGCTGCCTCCATCATCTCTGCGTGTGTGATACCTACCTCACCTAGCACATTAGCCAAACCTGGATAGTCCCCAGCAAGCAAGGTGTTCAGTGCCCTGATCTTTCCTTTGCCATACGGATATGATGTTGTGTCACACCCGCTGAGAGCATGCATGCCAAGCAACTGCAGACATTTTGGCCCCAGGTCAGCGCAGGTGGCATTGATATCCAGAACTGTCCTATCCCACCGCTCCATCTGTACCTTGCATTGTAGCTCTGCCCGATAAACCCAATAGACTAGTAGAGCAAACACATATGTGTCGTCGCTAAGCACGCGAATCACACCCTGGCCACAGCTGGCAGCCTGAAGGACATATGATATCATGGTGACGTCTGCCTCATCATGACCAAATGTACCATCCTGAGTCTCCAATGTCGTATTTTCTCCAAGATTGAAAGTACTCAACACACTTGCCAGCCTCCGCTTGTTATTCTTGCTCTTCATGATTGCATCTCTCTTAGGCAGATGACTGGTTATGGAGAGTTCATAGTCAATGACAACTTCACTAGCCCGCCGCATTCTCTCGTGGTCCTTAGCAGAGACATCCTGGTACTTGTCAAAGACAACGATTTTCTTAGTAACATCTGGATAGTGACTCAAACGACCCTGGATGGATGCAATAACATCTGAGGGGCTGCCACCATGTGGCCACACCATATGATAGAACAGCTGTGAAACATCCACGATGACAGTGTCAGCAGATTTTGGCGAGATCTCAACCACACCGAGACGTTTGACCAAACCTGATTTGTTAGCTTTGCGGAGACAACCATGCCCATCAGTGAGCGCTGGAGGCACTGCACACAGTTCGTAGGCAAACAGAGGTCCAAGCTCCACTTGCCGCTGCTGTCCAATCATTAATAGCCGGAGAAAAATGTTCTCAAGGTCTATTATTGGCCTGGCCTTGTTGCCTTTAACATGTGCCTTTAGCGCACACATCGTCTTGATTTGGCTACTGATAGCGTTGTAGAAACCATCGGGGAGATTGGCAATGTAATTGCTCTCCATCTTTTCTCCAATCATAATTGAATCTGCCACGTTCACATCAGTGGAGGCAATTTTGCCAGTTACGGGATTGTAGAGATAAGGACGGTTATCTTCTAGTGGGTGTGGGTACTTCTCTACCTCTGCATGAATGAGACCCCGATCATGTGCATCCAAGGTGCGTCGGTGCTTCAACTCCTCCTTGTGTTGCTTCTGTGAAGTGAGACCTGGTGTATAATCAGAACAGATATAGTCTAGACGATCTGACACATGGACGGTGATAGGGAAGGCGTCAATCCACTCACTAACTAGATCAGCAGAAAGTGTCATGCCCTTAAGAGCTCCCTTGCCAATCCTGATAGCAGTCTGCTCTCCAAACTGGTCGGCAGAGACAGCATTCCAGTATCCATCATGGTGCCGACAGACAAGGTCCACCATGTCCTCGGCATGAAGCGCACGCATCTCCAGCAGGTACTGGGTGAGATAACGGGCGTACTGCACATGGCCAGCAAGGAAGAAGTATTTCATCATGCGTTTCATGGTCAGCTGCTTCAAATGGATGTCACCCTCTCTCTCTGCACGCTCAAACTGGTGAACAAGGAGTGTTGGGAGAAGGAAGTTATCCACCCAGTGCCGGCCAGTTGGATGCAGGCGTGCTGTGTCTAGATACTGCTCTATTTGCTCAAATGTCTTTTCTCCTGTTGACAAATATCGCTTCAAGCGTGCGGCTGATACACCCCGAAAGGCCCGCATGGCTCTCACCCAGGACTTCCCATTGAAGATACATCTCAGCCCTCCATTTGCTGCAGCCACATACGATTCCAATGCTGAACTTTTCATCAGCTTTGCGATACAGCTAATGATTGACTGTATGATATGCATCCAACCAGGATGAATGATTACATTATGGAACTGTATGGGCTGATTCCAGCACACTTGTTTAGTTATCACAAACAGCTGCATATCCATGCAAATATGGACTTTTTCCATCCCTATATCAACCAGTGACTTCTGCATGTAAGTGAGTGTTGTTAATATGGTGTCAGGGTGAGAGGGTGGTGCGTCAATCAAAGGACCAAACATATAAGTGTTTGCAGGTTTTTAGTACTCCCTGGCTCCTGGATTGCTGCCAAACTTATGATGTAGTTTGACACCCAACCCAAGTGTTGTTTGGTTACGTTACGTAATACAATATTTATGGATTGCGATAAACTCAGTGATG
>BSQZ01000074.1:142500-185000 GCA_033239005.1 Lamellibrachia satsuma | reverse complement strand
CACAGCAATAATGACGAATCTTCCTATTTTTTATTCATGATTGTCCTTTGACTATCTACCTTTCCTACCAATCAGTTAAAATAGCCCCTCCTCCTCAGTGACGTCAACGTTGTTTAATTATTCAGTAAATAAGTAAACCACATGCGCTGTAATATTGGGATATTGATCGGCGCTTATAGGCCACGAGAGGATATATTGCGTTTTGCGGCCAAATTGGCGTGGCGTTTGTCGAGTTTTGGAAAGAAAGCAAGCATACTTTTGGGTAGAATATTGCGATTTTGCAAAAATCGGATACATAACAAAGAGTATGTAGCTTTGTATGAATTGTTGGATAAAGTAGCACAGTTGTTTTTTTATTGTCGCGGTTATAGCGTTTTCGAACCAAACTCGCAACGTCAATTCTAATTCCGAAATGAACTATTTATCTGTATATTTATCTTCAATGGTATGCGATGTTGCAAACTGCAGATACTACTGTAGGATTTGCTAGTAATAATTGTAGCATTGTCGCCAATGCAACAGCAATAAATGCCTTCTAAGAAAAAAAAAAAAATATATATATATATATATATATATATATATATATATATATATATATATATATATATATATATATATATATATATATATATATATATATATATATATATATATATATATATATATATATATATCAGTGTCCATGTTATTATAAATAACCGGGTCACAACACCATTTCATAAACCACCTTCCAATGCACACTGGAGGGCAAGATAATGCGGTGCTTCCAGAAAAAAACTGACTGGATAACATATAGGAATGGACCAAGTATAATTTACCCACACTGCTAACCACAGCAGACGACAGACCAAACTGGTGAACATTATGTGGAAAGTACATCCTACGACCGTTCGAAAAGTATATATGGTTTATCATAGTAAATTTGTATGAGGTCCCCATAAAACCATGCTCATTAAAATTCTTCTTTCGAAAATATGCATCATTTTCATAAATCCATTATGGCCACAACATAAAAATATTTTGTGATAGTTTTATTATAACTAAATAACAATAATAATAAGTGCTTTAATGATTCATATATACCATCCGTAATAAAATGTTCTACTTGCTTCTTGTATACCTGCCATAGTTGATGAGGTGAGATAAATAATACTTTCCTCTCCAAACAAGTCAAGTGATATTGATGTATTACCGACTTTGATGAAAGCATGTATTGATTACCGTTCCCAAGAACAAATATTGTAAATGCATCAGCTCTGGCTTGTTTCCTGACATTTTGAAAAAAGCGCAAGTCAAATCACTTATTAAGAAGTCAATTGTGCCTAAAGAAAACCTAAGCAGTTATATACATATTTATTATCTAAGGTTATTTCCAAAGTACTCGAAAAAAGTTGTAGCAAGCCATCTAAGGTACCACATTGCGTTAATGTGTATGTCCAATGTACTAAAATAAGCTTACGAACTGTTTAATTTAACAGAGCCTGCTCACTAAATGTGGTTTTCCTTCAAGGTTCTGTTCTTGGACCATTACTTTTTGTTCTTTCCACTCAGCTAAGTTATTTAAACTCACAACTTGGACCACCCACTATGTGCAGATAACACACATGTTTATATTTGCTTGACTATCCCTGATACAAATTGTTCCTTTAACCATCTCAGGGATTGTCTCCACAATAAATTCCTCTGAACGACTTAAACTTAAAAAAGTCAAGTGCAAATAAAACAAAGTTTATTGTTATTATTATTGGTTCACCGCGTGGTAATTATTGGTTCACCGCGTGGTAAGCTTGGCTGTTGCTGTTTTTTTTTCGACACGTATGCTGATTCAGAACTTCACACCGGCCGCCTGAGCACGGCATTTAGGAGTCACCTTTGATAATAGATTAAACGTTACACAGCATATTTCACAAACTAGTCGTTGCTGCATTTATCACATTCGTGACCTTCGTCGTATTCGCCGGTGTATGTCTTTTGCTGTCGCGATGATTTTTTTACAACTGCTCTTGTTAGTAGTAGACTTGACTGTTGCAATTCCTTATATCAAAAAATATTGCTCTCAAAGACATCTTGAAACTTCAACGTGTGGAAACTTGCTTGGCAAGGGTAGTTACCCGGTCTCCTCGTTTCTCTTACTCAGCACCACTTCTTGAGTTACTGCATAGCATATCTACATTCACTACTCACTCCTGCAAGACAACCCAGACAGCTACGATCATCTAATTCTAATCTACTTCATGTTCCCAGTGTCGGAAGTAGGGCTTTTTTCAGTTGTTGCACCGACTCTGTGGAACTCACTCCTTGTTAATGTTTATCATCATTTAGCCATAAACTAAAAAACAATCCACCTGTTTCAACTTGCTTATCCTCCATAACTCCCTTGCGCACCAATGCAACTGTTTGCAACTGAAACCGTTTATCGAATATGAACAGCTTAACCCTTTAACCTATTTATGTATTCTCTCCTTTCTGGACATCGATAATATTCGTTATTTGTAGACGAGACCGGGTGTAATCATCCCTCTGATGTTTTGTAGTGTCAACCGAAGTGAACATTGCACTAGTAAAGGCGGCGTTCATGAGTTCAGTATGGACCCCTGGACATTCAGCGTCAAACGGAAATGACGGAAATAAAAGAAGGCACTTTCACACACATCATGGGAACAATGCGTGGTGGGCAATTGACTTTGGGGAGGCGAGAACCAGTGTCACCCGAGTACGCATCACCAACATGAACTTCAGCATTTATAGTAAGTAATAGTATGTGCTACCGAAGTATAACGTTAATATGATGTGTGTGTGTATATATATATATATATATATATATATATATATATATAAATATATATATATATATATATATATATATATATATATATAAATATATATATATATATATATATATATAAATATATATATATATATATATATATATATATATATATATATATATATTCATAATTTTAAATACATTTAAATAATTTTAAATACATACCCACAAAACCATGACTTTCGTTTTACAAAATATTATTGCAGTGCTTATTTTAATACTAACATAAGCTGAAATGTGAAAGAAATGTGTCAAAAACATAGTCAAAACATCACAATATGCAGATTTTCCTTAACAACTATTTGACGCATCGTCATGAGCTGCATTTTGGCATACGTGTACACCCTTATGTGAAAACTACCCTATGCCGGCTTCTTACAGATCGTCTAGTAAATTACACCGTGGGAATGACGGACCAGGACCCTAGAAATGGCAATGGACCAATTAGTTCGCCATTTCTGCTGTGCGCCACACACGGACGAATGGGACGAGGACAAACAATCAGTTTGCCTTGTCTACGTACTCAATACGCCAGGCGGCGCTATTTGTTCGTGGCTGCGAAAGTAAATGGTTTCTTCCATCTCGGCGAAATAGAAGTGTTTGACGGTAAGATGATTAAGTGCTGCATTGCTAATATTGTCAGCACTGACAACAGCAACTGGTTTATGTTAATAATACATATGATGCTGCTTATGCTAGTAGAGCCGCTACTGGTAATGCCACTGCTTTTGCTGCTGCTACTACTACTACTACTACTACTGCTGCTGCTGCGTCTGCTGCTACTACTACTACTAGTAGTACTGCTGCTATTGAGGCTCGTGCTGCCGATGCTACTGCCGCCGCAGCCGCTGCTGCCGCTGTCGCTGCTGCAGATGTTGTTGCTACTATTGCTACTAGTGCTGCTGCTACCGCTACTTGTTGTTGCTACTGTTATTGCTGCTAATATTACTGCTACTGCTACTGTTGTTGTTGCTGCTGCTACTGTTGCTACTACTGCTACTACTACTGCTGCTGCTACTGTTACCGCTGCTGCTACTATCACTACTGCCGCTACTGCCGCAATTGCCGCCGGTGCTATCGTTGCTGCAGGTGCTGCCGCCGCTACTATTTGGGTAGATGCAAATATTGATTTCCTGCCCAAAACTGTACCCATCCCTGTAAGGTATCTCGTTGTATACTAGCTGACTTTGTTAAATTCACTATCAATATAAATTGATAAAACCTTACTAAAGACAGACTCCTGTACTGTTTGCAATCGGAACTTGTATAATCCTGTGTTAACTATGAACTATGTGAAACAAGTCCCTACAAAACTTGTGCGTAACTAACTCAGCACCAATATATGTTAATTCGTAGAAAACACATTGTTTACCACTGTCCTTCTTGTTGTGAAGTTTTCCTATTTAAGCGATGATGAATATATATTTAGCAATTATTATGTTGACAAACATTTGATATTCATGCATTAGGTAATGAATGGTCCCAATTCAATGCGAACTTATTCAAGTCTTCTTATGAAAATACTTTTGGTTTCCAAAATGACATTGACTCAGACAACAATTTCTACAAAAAAATTTGCATAAAAATGTGAATATTACACTGATGCGAAATTCACAAAGGACATAAGTAAAGGGAAGAGATTGTCATTCATGCACATTACTGCTAGAAGTCTTAACTTTAACTTAAAAAATTAGAGACACCCTCGCAGAGCTTGATATGCAATTTGATATCATCGCCACATGTCATGTCGCATTACTAGGGCTGATCGAAGATGTGGTTGTGTTGCAATATACACAAGTAAAAAGCTGTCTTGCAAATGACTTGAAACAAAATCGATGACAGTAGAACATATTTTTAATGCGTTTCATTGGAATTATCCATAAAGAATTACTCGAATGCTATTATGAGCTTGTATACAGTACACCAGTTTCAAACTTAGAAACATTTTGTGAGAAAACATAAAGTATTTTATGGTACGCCAAATAGGCCAAAACAATATTTGTATATAGTGATTTCAATATAGATTTGTTAAAGCATGAAAATCACAGAAATACTGAGCGTTTCCTTGATATAATGTACATTTTGGGTCTTTACCCTTTAACTGATAACCCATCAGAATCACATATATCTCAGCTACGCTAATCGATACTATTTTTACTAACGAACACTGACATCACCTTATTTCTTGTATTCTAATTAATGACATTAGTGATCACTTACCTTTGCAATATGTGAAATAAACATAAATTAAAAAAAAGAGATTACACATGTAAGAATAATAAATGAAGACAGATTAAGTTCGTTTAGAAAATAGCAAAATTTTCATTCAAGCTATGATGTTCTAAACATTACTGAAGAAATGTTGCATTAAAAAAGCCATGGTTCACCAATGGACGTAAACGTGCTTGTGCAAAGAAGAGATTGTACAAAGTAGTTATTACAGATAAATTTTCTCAAGTGGAACTAAAGTACAAAACATATCAAAACAAACTGACATATGTATTTAAGTGCTTTGAAAAAACGTAATTCATCGAGTTGCTAAAGAAGCAGAACAATAATGTAAATGGTATCTGGAAAATACTAAACAGTATCATCAACAAACTACTCGAATCACCAAAATACCGTACGTATTTTGTGAGTAACAACAAACATATATAAGAAACTATGGCTATTGCTAATGGATTCAACCAACTATTTTACAAATGTTGGCTTTAACTTAGCAACTAACATTTATTAACTTGAAAACTATGTGTCTATTTGCGATTATTTGGGGGAAGGATGTAACGGGAGTATGTATCTAAATTTGGTTGATGAGCAAAACAATATTAGAACTGTACAACAATTTAAAAATAAAGTGTCAACGGATTTTACTGATATTAATATGAGCATGGTCAAAACAATTATTAGTGAAATTGTAAAACTATAGAATCACATATGCAATGTATTTTTCCAAGCAGGCATGTTCCCCAATCAAATAAAAATTGCCAAAGTTATTCCATAATTTTGAGGCTGTGAATAAGTGTGTATATGTAAATTAAAAACGTATATGTTTATTACCGCAATTTAAAACATTTCTAGAGAAACTATATAATGCTACATATGAAAATGTTCTAGATAGGTATGATTGACTTTGCTCAAACCAGTATGGGTTTAGATCATATATCAACCTCTCGTGCTATTTTATAACAAATACAATTTCTCTGGTGTTTGTGGTATAGCACATAAATGGATTGTGAGTTATTTTGAAAATATATATCAGTTTGCTCAGTATAAACATTGTACTTATGGGGTACTTACGGTGTGCTTTGGTGTACCACAAGGTTCCACCTTAGGAAAACAATTACGTATAATGCTTAGAAAATTAAAAATTTATTTTATTTGCAGATGACACCAACGTGTTCTATTGTAATAAACTTATCCGGCAGACAAATGCTGAGCTGGATTAACTCAAATGGTGGTTTTCAGTGAATAGATTATCATTAAACAAATTACATGACTTGTTTAAATCGCGCATTGAAAACGTCTCTCTCTCTCTCTCCCTCTCCCTCTCCCTCTCCCTCTCCCTCTCTCTCTCTCTCTCCCTCTCCCTCTCCCTCTCTCTCTCTCTCTCTCTATCTCTCTCTCTCTAAAAACTGGCAATGTCACAATTAATAGAGTTGAACTACATTTTAGGTGTATTAGTTGATGACAAATGTTAACGTGGAAACACCACATTTCTCTCTTGAAATCTAAACTAGTCGAAAGTGTTAGAGTGCGGTTATGTACAAAACTGGTTTCTTAATTGGCTGAATTATGTATCTTATATTGTTCTCTCTTTTCACCTGGCATTATACAGTATGCTGGAATATGGGGAAATACATATGCAGCAAATTTCAAATGCTTAGTCTTGTTAAATAAAAAAAATTGTAAAATTAATCTGGGGACCTCAGAGCCTATCTAGCCTATTTTATTATCTCCGCATTCTAAAATTACGAGATATGGTGAAACAAAATTTATAATTTAAAAAAGTACGCAAACACTAATCTAAAGACATATATATCAATTAACGGTGTATATTTATGGAATTACCGTGACAGCTCATTAATTCATTGCAAGAGTGTTCATCTTTAAAAAAAGATCAATACTGTAAAATTTTTGCCAGCTACATAACTAATGAGTAGCCCAATTATGCTGAACAAATTAATTGAATTGCAGTACAATTGTTCATGTACTATTCTCTTAAAAATTCACACATATAAACAGAATTGAATTGTACAATCTCACGCTTACACTTGTATAATTGTGTTATTTAGTGTTACTTATAAGTGAGCAACATAAGCATTACGCTTATTCTTGACCTTTTTAAAATTTCTCAACAGTTCTTTTGATGTTTTAAATTCAATTGTGCTTGAATGTTTACTGCAGATGTTGTTGAAATAAACTTTATCATTATCACTTTTATATTAACAAATATATTATATGCGATTCCTATTGAAAATATTATACAGAAAGCTTAGTTAAATTACAGCAGTTATTATTATTTTCGATACCGACCTTCTATCGCGTGGAAGGGCAACCACGCTCGTCGGCGCATGCGTGGAACTAATTCGAAAAAACTGCAGAGCTGTCACCTGCATTTGCTCTACACCTATACGGGAAATTTATTTCCGGTATTTTTAGACGTAAAGATTTGGTTTGGCGACAAAAAAATAATGTTTCATTGTCTTTGGATTTATACAGGGTCGCATATTATTGTGTTGCGTCGTAGCATTAACCTAGGCATCCGAGATCTAACGCTCATAGCAACATGTGATTATTATATTCACTTATTGACGTGTCGTTTTAGATAACATAGTTGCCTCTGCAATCGGATTTCGCGAGTTCGGAGACTGCTCCGTATTCATTGACAAGAACCGTGCAAAATGCGAGGCTGTGACATCGTCGGACAACCCTCTGGACTTTGTACTTAGAGCGAATCTCTCGAAATGTCTGACTAACTTCGAAGCAAGCATCACTTTGCGTGACGTCGACTGCGATGACGCCAGTCAGGTAACACGCGTTGTCTTAATGGGGACAACTCGAATATATATTATCTGATTGAATAATATAATTGTGTGAAATATGTATATATGTAAGACTTACTATAGTAGAGTGAGCACCACACACACACACACACACACACACATATATATATATATATATATATATATATATATATATATATATATATATATATATATATATATATATATATATATATATATATATATATATATATATATATATATATATATATATATATATATAGGTACATACAAACACACGTGCATAAGTACACACGTACATACGTAAATAAGTACATGTGTATATACATATGTTCATGCTTACGTACTTACATGTGTTTTTACGAACATACGTAAACAGGTACGAATGCATATTGCATATGCATTCGTATATATATATATATATATATATATATATATATATATATATATATATATATATATATATATATATATATATATATATATATATATATATATATATATATATATATATATATATATATATATAAACATGTTTAAGTATCAATTCCTTTCTGTACACCCCTCAATTCTACAATCAATGAAAAACAATTCTGCCAAATATTTTTCGGAATTTATCGATGTTACGGGTCGCTACCAAAGTTTTAAGTTGACGACCATGGCCATCCATAATATGCTATTCACCTTTCTATAATACCACACATCTGAAATTTTACTAGCAAAATGAAAACATCCTTACTCAAAGGCTGCAGCAAGTAATACGTTGTCGTGCGCTCTCTTACGTGGGGTGAGGACATATCAGAAGTGGATGGTCTAGGCGTAGCAACCTTATCATCTTCCATGCCGGATGTCCCTTGGGAAACTTCGGAAGTCGATGAAATGAGAATTGTTGTTTCATTAACTTGCTCGCACCGGATTTTCTCACTCATTTGAGGATGCTTGTTCATCTTTATGATGTGTTCTACTATTTTTTTCCATTTTGACTAAAGAGTGACATCAAATCATCACAAATAAAGATAGCCTCCAGCCAGAGTCCGCAGTTTCTTAGTATTGATACACAAAAAAGCAGCGAGGTAAACTTGATTGTTTTTCCCCGACACCTATGCTAAGCCAAAATTTGACATCGGCCGTCTTATAACGGAACTTATGAGACGCTTTTGATAACAGTTAATTCACAAACTTGAAGTTGCTGCTTTTATAATATTAGCGACCTTCGTCGTATTCGCCGTTATATGTATTTTGCTGTAGCCAGAACAATTGCAACTGCTCTTGTTAGCAGAAGACTTGATCATTGTAATTCCCTTTAGTACAATATTGCTCTCAAGGATATCTTGAAACTTCAACGTGTGCTACATTGTTTGGCAAGGGTGGATACCCGGTCTCCTCGTTTATCTAACTCTGAGCTACATCTTAAATCATTGCATTAGTTCCCTGTATGACATCGCATTATCGACAACATGGACTATCTAATTATAATATATTTGTGTTTCCAATGTTAAGGCAAATGTTGGAACTAGAGCTTTCTCAGTTGCTGCATTGATTTTGCGGAAATCACTCCCTGTCAGTGTTAACTCTGGAGGAAATATAACAACTAAAACACAACTGTTTAAACTTGCTTATACTCCATAACTCCGCAACGTATCAATCCAACTGTTTACAACTGGAAATGCTGATCGATTGTATTATATATACGTGCATACATTAATAAGTACGAACGTGTATATGTATATGTGTATGCGTGTATGTATGCATGTATGCATGCATGCATGCAAGCACGTAGCAAGCAAGCACGCACGTAGGTACGTACGTACGTATATATATATATATATATATATATATATATATATATATATATATATATATATATATATATATATATATATATATATATATACACATGTGTGTATGCATGTATGGATGTATGTATGTATGTATGTATTTATGTATGTATGTATGAATGCATATATGTATGTATGTATGTATGTATGTATGTATGTATGTATGTATGTATATGTGTATGTGTATGTGTATGTATGCATGCATGTATACATGCTACCATGTCAAGCATTAGCGTTAATATAGTAACAACATGGTATATCTTACGGAGGATATAACATGTGTTATCATATGTTTCTATTTGTCGCCCAGATTCACGTCTACACGGAGGAGAAGCCGTTCTACGCTGGCCCGTTCGACGGCTACTTCATGCGGTGTCAGGTGACGGAGACAGAACCACACGTAGACGGCACCTCTGTCTGCTCCTTCGCGTGCGGCGACAACAGACGAGGTTTCGACTCCTTCACAGTGCGCGTCTTCGGACGATACGCGCCAGTGAGATTACTTTGTGAGGTTGAACTGATTGTGAATTAGTGTGATGTGCACAATGCGTTTTCCGTCAGAAGTATGCCATCAGTACTGGCGTGTTCTGTTTCGCTATTAGTATTTTACAACACAGAAAACAAATATTTGGAGTGATAATTTATGTATGTTGTTTTTATTGCTCATGTTCTACGGCAAATCTCTAGTAGATTCGTTCTAACTTAGAATAAAACTTTTCCAGGAATTGCCAGTGCTAATTCGAGCTTAACATTACATGATGCTTTAAGCACACATATCGTTCATTCATACTACATTAAAACCTTAGCGTGCCTTACATTAAGTTTGTGTGTGTTTTGCAATATTTTTTATTAATGTGCATTATATCATTATATATATATATATATATATATATATATATATATATATATATATATATATATATATATATATATATATATATATATATATATATATATATATATATATATATATATATATATATATATATATATATGTGTGTGTGTGTGTGTGTGTGTGTGTGTGTGTGTGTGTGTGTGTGTGATACGTAACCCTCTAGGTAGGGCTATTATTTTAACTCACTGAAAATTTATAAATGTGCCCCATTTTAATGTTTTGTGTGCAGATGCTGCCTATGCAAAGCAAACCAGGCCTACCAAATTGGCGAGTTGATGGATATAATGTTAATAAAGATGATAATGGTGCATGGATAGAACAGTATAGTTGCAATACTAAGTTCTAGTATTATTATCGCAATAATAGTAGTTGCTATGCACCTGATTTTTGTTTGTTTGGTATTTTGTAAATGTTTTTGCACAAAGTATAGCTCCGAATTGTCCAATGGCTCTCGGTAGTAACCGTGTCACTAACTAACTATCACATTAGCAATTATGATACCTTAGATAAACAACAACAATGTTTTATTTTTATTTTATCATTATGGTTTAGACAATGTGGTTCAGACAATATGTTACAATACATTACAGACACATGTATTGCGCTAAACTTATCAGGAAACCCAAGCCAAACATCGCAACAACAAAATAGTTAGACAGTTTCAGATTGATTTAAGACGTCCAGTTGTAAACAGTTGGATCGGCAAGCGAGAAGCTATGGAAGATAAACGAGTTTAAACAGGTGGATTTTCAGTTGACGCCGAAATGTTACTCCTATTTCCTTCCGACTAAATCCTAATAGGAAGTGATTTCCACAGAGCTGGTGCGGCAAATGAGGAAGCTCCAGTTCCGATGTTTGTCTTAATACTGGGAACGAAAAAGAATTATAACTAGATTTAACAAGATTTAACAAGATTTGCCATCCAAGCCAAAGGCCCAGATGGCAAGTGGACAAGGAAGCCATTGGCTTATCGAGAGTCCAACAATGTTCACCTACTTATAACCCGCCCTCCTGATATATGTGGCAACCTTGTTTTTAAACATATTCACGCTGCTAGCAGTTACACAATCTGTAGACAGTTTGTTCCATTCATTTATTTTCCTCTGTGAGAACGAGTGCTTCCTGATGTCCAGTCTACATTGATCCTTTACTAATTTTACCTCATGTCCTCTAGTTCTGCTATCCTTCTTGAGTGAGAAAAACATATTTCTATCAATATTTTCATACCCATTCAATATCTTAAAAACTTCAATCTAATCTCCTCTTAACCTCCTTGTCTCTAGAGTTGTTAAACCACATTCTTTCAGGCGTTCTTCATAACTAAGGTCTCTAAGTACTGGAATCATTTTAGTTGCTCTCCTTTGTATGCGTTCAAGCGTATCTATATCCTTCTTACGATATGGTCTCCATGCTTGTATACAGTATTCTAAATGAGGTCTAACTATTGCTTTATAAAGAGGTATAATTAACTTTTTTCCCTTGTATGTTATGTTTCTTCTAATCAATCCAAGAATTTGATTACCCTTTGAAGCTGCAATACCACACTGCTCTGAAACTTTCATATCAGCGCTTATTGTAACTCCTAAGTCCTTTTCTTTTACAGTAGTACCAAGAACAGTAGCTCCCATTTTATAGTTTACATTCAAGTTCCCATGTCCTGTATGTAGGCATTTACATTTCCCAAAATTGAACAGCATCTGCCATTTCTCAGACCATTTCACTAATCTGTCTAGATCGTTTTGTAAATGTTGTTTATCACCATCAGTATTAACCTTTCTAAACAGTTTTGTGTCGTCCGCAAATTTCAGTACATTACTTGTTATACTCTCGTCCAAGTCATTGATATAAATTAAGAATAATATAGGTCCTAATACTGATCCTTGAGGTACCCCACTCATAACCGATTTCCAATTTGAAACTTCGCCATCTACTACAACTCGTTGTCTTCTGTCAGTCAGCCATTGTTCTATCCAGTCAGTTATGCTATCCCCGATACCATGGGCTTTTAATTTAAGTAGAATCCTTGATGTGGCACTTTGTCAAAAGCTTTCTGAAAATCTAAGTAGATAATATCTACTGGCGATCCCACGTCTATCCACTTAGTGATTTCTTCCAAAAAACATAACATATTTGTTAAGCATGACCTCGCTTTAAGGAATCCATGTTGAGATGAATTTAAAAATGTATGCTTAACGAGGAAGTCCACCATATGGTCTTTAATTAACCTTTCTAATAATTTACAAATCACTGACGTTAAACTCACTGGTCTGTAATTCTCTGACTTATTTCTCGAACCCTTTTTAAATAATGGTATGATGTTTGCTTCTTTCCATTTAAACGGAACAACTCCCTCTTTTAATGACAAGTTGAATACTCTTGCAATGGTATACTGATTTGATCTACTGTTTCCATTAGTAATTTTGGAGGAATCCCATCCACTCCCGGTGATTTGTTATCCTTCATTGCCTTTATTTTCTTAGCTACCAATTCTGGAGTTACAACTAACGGTCCTAAATAGTCAGATTTAGCCCCCTGAAATTTAGCATCAGCAACTGGTAATGAACTAATATCTTCTTTTGTAAACACTGAACTGAAGTAACCATTTAGGTCTTCCGCCATTAAAAACCCCTCTGATATTATATTTCCAGCACTGTCTTCTAGAGGTCCAACCTTGTCTTGTACGTTTTGTTTACTCCTGACATATGCATAAAAACTCTTGCTGTCAGTTTTTATGTTACATGCCAGTTTTTGCTCATAGCTTCTTTTAGATTGTCTGATTTCAGTTGTAGCTGCATTAAGTGCCTCTTTGTATTTTGCATAGTCTTCTTCCTTTCTGGTACGCCTATAAACCCTCCACATAGTTTGTTTTAGCATTATTTTTCTAATTGCCTCTTTTGACAAGTGTTTCTTTCTACACCGTTTTCCTTGTTTTCGGAAGGGAACAAATTTATCAATGATACTCTCAATTTCATATTTTATAATATTCCAACATTCAATTGCAGTCTTATTCATCAGCATGTTATTCCAATCTAGCTGTGCTAAGTATTTTCTCATATCTTTGTAGTTACCTTTGTGGAAGTTTCTCTTGTACGTTTTCTTATTTTTACTTTCTGATTTTACATTGATGTCAAAATGTATTTGATTATGGTCACTATTACCCAATGGTTCAAATATATTTACATTGTCCACTAATTCTTTTTGTGATGACAAAACTATATCTAATACATTTTCTCCCCTGGTTGGTTCTAGTACGTGCTGAGTAAGAAAGCTATCCTGGATTAAACATAGAAATTGTTGATCCTCAATCCCTGTGCTCTCTAGAGAATTCCATTGTATGTGTCCATGGTTAAAATCTCCCATTATAACCATGGACACATATGATCGAAGCTGTCTGGGCTGTCTAGCAGGAGTGAGCAGTGAATGCAAATATGCTGGTTTCTTGGATGAAAGTGCTTGATTATAATTGAGCAGATCTTAAAATAATGCAATGTTGGACAGGGAGCCGATGCAATGATTTAAGAGGTGTCACCGAGTGCGAAAACAAAGCATTCGTATGTTTTGATGTGATAATAATAGCAGGATGTGCTTGTTGTTTAGCAATTTTCTTTGTTTACACAATAAATTTAATAAACATAAACTGTTGTTACGAATTACTGAACCATAAAACAAGACCGACTAATGTCACAAGCCACTGCACGATCACGAAAAGGAGACACGATTCTCACGATCAGAATAATATACAATCTTCAACCTAATCTGCGGTACTGGGCTTAATATTGGCTGTGATACATCAAGAAGATTAACATGTTTCTTCAACAAAGGATAATATAATACACACACACACACACACACACACACACACACACATATATATATATATATATATATATATATATATATATATATATATATATATATATATATATATATATATATATATATATATATATATATGTCCGACTCTAATAAGCTATGAAACCGCAGGTAACGGTTAGAGTAGAGTAAAACAGTCAGTCACATTGCTATCGTACTTGATTGAAACATAGGCTTGAAGCTATATATAAATTTTACATTGTTGTTGCATGTCTCAGTGATCTATCGTGTGTGGTCTGCTATAGAGACAAAGTTTACCGTATTCTGAACAAAAAAAATTACTGCACCACATTCGCAGGCTGATACTACTGACATAGCAGCTATGTTGGTTAGGAACGTACGCTAGCCTGCTCCTCCAGCTCCACTTCAGGGGTTCATGCAGCTACTTGTCAGGACATCATAGCTGCGCACCTCCCAAGATCGTTCATTTCTTCCCCTTACTTGCATTGGCAACGTTTATCTACAAGACGTCGAGGGAGCTGATTGACATACTCGGCCGTCTTGTGTTGGCTGAGAGCTACAATGAGCTGGTGAAGCTGGTAAATGCGTAGATGAAGGAACTGTTCTCCCCTTCCGGACTCTGTGGAGGAGTTGTATAATTCGTCTTCGACAATGCTGACGAAAACATTGCCAATGCAACTGGGCATGGAACTGTCCATGCGATGGGTGGGAATAGCGTTGACGACTCCTCATTTACAAACTGAAAGGGTTCCACTTCAGCACCCTGCGAATTTCGACGCATTGGCATTGGCAACTACAACAAGAACTACAAAAAACGAGCCACACCGTGTTTGAAATGTGTAGTTTTCGAGCATCTCCCCCTTCCTTCCTTCTATCTCAATTTCCCTTCTCATCCATCCTGGTTTGGCATCATGCAGACAGCCAGCAGCACTGGAAAATATGAGACGACTAGCATTGTGCTGATACCTGTGCTATTGACCCTATGTCAACCATGCTGGTCAAGGAGTATATTAAGAAATTACTGCACGTCATCAGTCTCTCTTTTGCCAGTGGGGAATTTCGACACGAATGGAAAACTGCACTTGTAGTGCTGCTGCTTAAAACAGCAGGAATGGATCTTATTCCGTAAAACTATCGCCCTGTTTCAAATTTCCAATATGTGTCCAAACTAACAGACCGGGCTGTCGTAAACCAACTTTTTCTTCTTTCAGAATGTTGGTTTTCATTGCCATCTGATCAGTCTGCTTATAGGGCAGGGCATCCTACCATCACTGCTCTTGTTAAGATTCAGTCCGACATTCTTCTAAACAGAAGGTAACACAACTGGTTTTTATTGGTTTGTTGTCGGCTTTTGATACTGTTGACCATCACATTTTGCTTATTATCATGAATTGCACCTTTTGTGTATCACGGTTCTAAATTGGTTCTCCTCCTGTCTGCAGTCGATATCGCAGCGTATTACTCTCAATGTTACGGTGTCTGACCAGTTTAACTTTGACCAGGGAGTACAGCAAGGATCATGCCTAGGTCCTGTTGAATTCACGGAGTACTCTAGCCACGTTTTCTATGCTATTAATCAGCAGGGAAAACCGGGGCATGCCTACGCTGATGACCATCAAGTATACTATAGTTTCCATCCTGATTATATTGGCTATTAGTCTATGGAACGGTGCATCAGTGATATCAGCAGCTGGATGCAGAGCATGAAACTGAAAATTAACAATTCCAAGACTGAGTACATCCTAATCGGTACTCCACAACAACTCGAAAAATTAACTATCACGACTATTAACATCAGGGGCAATGTAGTACATGCATCAGATGGTGTGTGAAATGTGCCTGTTTATTTCGATAAGCACATGTCCATGGAACAAAATATCAAATCCAAACGTCGGGCAGCTCAGATCAGATCAGAAAGTATTTTGATCAAAGTGCAGAAAACTCCTTCCTGCTTTGGTCCATAGCCACATTGACTACTGCAATGCGTTGGTGATCGGTTTGACGAAATACCTCATAAAGAAATTACAGATGGTGCAAAACACCGAGGCCAGAATGTCATGTAGATTTGGTAAATATGACCACATAACTCCTATACTCAAACGACTTCATACTATACAATCTGACTTTATTCAACCCATCCAGGGCGATTATATTGTCGTTGGGACGGGCACAGTATATACAATATTAAAATGTAAACTATAACACAGGTAACAGCGTATTACTGGCTCACGTCATCCTAGTCACAAGTAACCACAAAATATATCTAGTATATTCATTGGTTGCCAGTTCACTTTCGCATTAAATACAATATATGCTTGCTGACTTTTAATGCATTAAATGGTCGTGGTCCACAGCATCTGTCGGAAATATTGACAACTAGAAACATCCATTATTGTGTGAGATATCATGAGGCTCTGACACTCAATATACCACGGACAAAGCAGAACACTCTGGAGGATCGCACTTTTGAAGTGGCTGCACCTAAACTATGGAATTCCCTACCTGAAGACGTAGCAGCAGTAAATTGAAGACTCACTATATTAGCATAGCATATAACTAACTTATTCATTTTAGTCATTTAAATAACTGTACTTATAATATTTTGTATTATTGAATTTGTTTGTACTGTTTTGAATTTTTTACTATACCATTTATTTACTGCACATCACCATATAATGTATAGATATGGTACGATAAAAAATAGTAAACGTTTACATTTACATTTACGGTGCTACGCCAAGAAGGAGAGAGACCGTCTGGAAAAGATATGTACATTCCCTACTTTTGACCAGCCACTATACATCAAGGCAGTTGAGTTCTCTCAGTGGCACATATGATGACAGGCCACACGTACCCGTCGGCTCCTGGTGTTCACTAGTTCATGACTGCTTGAGGTGTCCATGTGTTCTGAAAAGAGTCGTCTCCAATCACCCCAAGATGCTGGAACGACCACGCTGTGGTGGCTGTTGATTTCATTCAGTACACATATCTAATGCTGCTGGGTGAGGCTGCTGAGAAGTGTAGGTCCACCAAGCTGTGGGTGAATGGACTCATCAACGTCCGACCACACCGGGACTTGAGACTTGAATATGTGCGCCTCTCCAAAAACACACCAATGTGTCCAGACTTCGCTTCATCCCCCATTACCACGTGACCAGTGTACGTTGTTTGTTGTTGCTGGAAGTAATTTACTTATTAATTGACTGGCTAGCTGGTCGGTTGACTGATTGATTGATTGATTGATTGATCGATAGTTTGTTTACTTTTGTCGCCCACTTAGTGTGGTGACATGAATGCTTCCTTACAGTGGTTTTGGCTTGCATTGCATTCGCTAAATGTGTCCCGTTGAGTTTGAGATGGAGCCGTGCATTTCTTGATTGGTCATGTGATCGTTAGATTTGCCATTTCCATTTTCCAAAGTATTATTGCGTATGGGTCATCCAGAGTTTTCTCTAGAATCTGTATTAGAGTCTATGAATCGCCTCCAAAAAATCAGGATCGGTTGACCGTTGTCCTGGAGAAATACAGTTTCGTGTGTCTGCGGATGAACGCTCTGCAGACTGTGTCAATACCTGGGTTTTCAACACTGGATATAATTGTGTGGGTTTGTG
Organism: Lamellibrachia satsuma; assembly: GCA_033239005.1. Classification (NCBI taxonomy): domain Eukaryota; kingdom Metazoa; phylum Annelida; class Polychaeta; order Sabellida; family Siboglinidae; genus Lamellibrachia; species Lamellibrachia satsuma. The sequence continues at coordinate 166,971 of BSQZ01000074.1, read as the reverse complement.
TAGGATCCAGGGTGTTTACAATCATTTACTTTCTCAATTTGACTCACTTCTAAAGTGGGGATACCACGGTCAGCAACTTAACAGACGGGTTAAAATGAGGGACATTTTATGGAGTAAACGTTCTGCTTCTTGTATAATGTCATGTTAATTCATCTAACTAATAGTTTGAATGACTGAGCAAAAAAAACGTTATGCAACAAATTATTTTTTAAATATCGTAGAATTACACGCAAATTAATTTCAGGTTTGCTTCTGTTGTTGTTATTCTAATTAGTGTAGTGGATGTTCAACAGCACTTGACATTTCTACAATATCACGCTTTAGAACGGCATTTCTTTGCCGAGTGTTCCGTTGTTGACACGACACAGGTCGTTGCTATTGGTTGCGAATTCTACACTGTCAATGTTATTGGCAATCATGAGTGCAGCAACGACGACGTCCAGTGCGTGATGCAATTTCACATTTTGTTATGCAGTGATCACAATAGGATAGGCGGGAAGAAATATCTCAACAGGCCCCAGGTTGAGGATCCAATCAATTATCGTATAGCGTATGATATAAAATATAACTTGAACGAGATAGTTAATAACTTGTAAATAAACAACAAATATTCTATGTTTTGATTAAATGGAATTTATTTTCTAAAATTGTTTCGGGAAAATCACCCGCCTGGACCCACAAAACAGTTCCGGTTTACATAAAACGCACCAACTCAAAAACCACCCGAGCTTCTGGCCTGCAAACCCATTATTTTGTTTTGGTGAGAATACTAATGTAATAGTTCACTGGCATGCGTTTACACATTATATAAACAAAAGAGCTGATGCTTCATCTTGAAATGTGAAGGCAAAAGGTAATGCTATTTGTATAACTTGTAGCTTAGCTGGTATCAATTAAATATAGAAAATAGTGTTACAACTCAAGGATATAATAAGGACAAACATTGTAAAAAACATGCCCTATATTTATTAAAAAAGTAAAATATTAAAAAGGCAGATTTGCCTAAATTAATTCTTTTTACAATTGTTCGCGTTCTGCCTTCAATGTGTCCAGAGAATGTTAGACCGGCTGCGTTTTTTTCGATAAGCGAAAACGTTAAAATGTTTGGTAGAAGCGATTGTTACATAATCTGAGTAGGCTGAATTCACAAATTGCTGGGACCAAGCTGAATGCTAAACGAGCAGTTATTTGGCCGTTGTGATGTAAAAAAGCATAAAATAGCAAGTAAAATTAAGACTAAGGAAGGAATAGAACTTGAATAATTAATGACTTCAGGTTGTTAGTGGAAAGTTGTTCAATAAAGGATACAAAAACAACATAAGGAGTGGAAAGTTCAACATGGTAAGGCAGCAGTATGAAGCGTACGAGGATCTGGAAGTCACCAATCCCTAAAGAAGTAACCAATCCCTATGATTTTGAAACCTGGACAACGACAGCTACATTAGAAAAGCAATGACACGCCTGCTACACCAGAATATTCCGTGTGGCGCTAGACACAAGTTGAAATCAGCACGTCACAAACATCGAGCTGTGCGACGGGTTTCGAAAACTCTCAAATAAAATCAGAGAAAGAAGGGTGCACTTCGCAGACCACTGCTACTGAGGCGAGAATGAACCAGTTTCGATTGATTCACTGAGTCCCAAAACAAGTAGTGTGAAAACCAGGGAAGACTGCACTTACGAACATGGACATCAAAAACCGAGATATGTTCATGAAAAACAAGATATTAATGCAAGAAACCCACTCGATGCAAGCATGTAAGCATATGCAACGGCGTACACTGACTATAATTCAAACGCAAACGAGGAAAAGTTGGGAGTCTTATATACTGTACACTATACCCAGTATATTTTGATATCGACAAAAGAGTGGGACATAGCGTACGACTGGGATGAACGTAGGCACTAATATTCAACACGTTATGTTACTCCATATATTTTCTTAGGGATCTGCCGTGACTTATAGTTGCATACACATCCACCACAGGAGCTTCAATCGTATTTTAGTACCAACGTTATCCGTTATTGATCGATTTACGTTATTGCAATTCATATTTTGAATGATACGGGGCGTTACATAGTTCCATAAAGTCCGGTAAGTGGGGACAGCAGTATGTCAGTTTTTCGCTAGGTGGCGCTACACTAGAATTGACATTATTCCACAGGAAGTTGACACGTTTTACCAAAAAAAATTATCCGGCATTTATTGTAAAGGACGCATATGCTACTTCAATTTTCTATAAATTCCTACAATTTCTTTTATAATTGTGTCTACAATCTAGAGCGCATAGTACAACATTGTATTAAAAATTACATAATCTATATAATATTCTGTAAACATTCTATATAATATATTCTGAATTCTAAACCATTGTATCCACAAAACTCTTCTAGACAGTCTGGGCAGCCGTGGCATCAACTCAAGAGATTTACAAGGCCAAGTGAAGTGAGTTGTTTGCTTCGCGTACGAGCATCTAACTCGTGCAGTATGACGATAATTCACATATGAACGACACCAGCCAATATCCGACATTGTTTTCTAACAATGCATACGGCTGATGCGTCGTGACCATATTAACATACTTGCATTTGTCTACATCGTTACGTTAGTGTTGTAACATTTAACCCAGTAGCAATTCTACGACACAATCGTAGCCCCAAAATAACCTTGTGAATCTGTCTCGCGAGGGTATTTACACGAATAATGTGTATATGATTATGTTGTACAATGCAGTGTCGAAATATATACTCATACGTAAATCACCCGTGGAAACGAGCCGTAATGTTTTCAACATACTTGTTGAGTAATATAAATAATTTCGCCAATACCAATAACATTACTTTATGTTGTCATCCATATTAAAATCAGAAAGCAATCCTACCTTTAGTGTTAGCTGCACTAATTTTCAGAACGACCGCCACCAGGAGAAAGATCCGAACGAGAAGCCGGGGTAAGTACCCAGCTGTTGAAGTCATCGTCGCGTTATTGCGGGTGTCAATCACCAAACGCTAGGCAATGTCACAATGAAAGGCCGATGTCCGATGAAAAACATGTCGTGTACACTCGCCTATGGAATACAATACATTACGACGCTATACAGGGGAACATGGGGCATGGCGTTAACGCTAAGCATTAATACAATACATTACGACGCTATACAGGGGAACATGGGGCATGGCGTTAACGCTAAGCATTAATACAATACATTACGACGCTATACAGGGGAACATGGGGCATGGCGTTAACGCTAAGCATTAATTGCCAATCACTAATATGGTAACAACGTGACTTATGCAGGAACATTTGTACCTTATTTCAATATAATAACACAGGGTACTCAAATAAAAGGGGGAATATCTAGTAAACAATTATTGACGAGACCTGAGTGCTTCGGGGGTGGGAGTTTCTGGAAATCTGGTGATTTGATGTGGATTAACCTACAGATCAAACGTTAACATCCACGGTAAACCTATAAACCTTTTCAGATCAAGTTGTAATGGAACTATTTGTAATCGATGTTATGGGCTACCCTAAAACACACACACACACACACACACACACACACACACACACACACACACACACACACACACACACACACACACACACACACACACACACACACACACACACACACACACACACACACACACACACACACACACATTATTATGCCTAATATTTTGACACACATTTGTAATGATGTATAGTAGGCGTATCCATTTAAAACCACCGGAATGGGGAATGAGGAGCCCGGAGCCACCTTAGTTGCGCAGCCAACCACCAGGTGGCGCCATCGTACGTGGCTCTAGGTTACAATCGCCACAGTACTGAAGTCACCACCCACGTCACTAGTGCCATATAACAGCTAATTTACAACTACCAGTATAGAGTATGTCCGCAAAGTGTCGCCACTGTAGGTTGTTTGCCCTCACTAACGCTCTCCTAGTAGATATTGATTTGACTACTAGTACCACTAGTATCCGCAAAGCGTCGTTTTTCTTCATAATGTCTTTATAACGTCTTTATCAAATTAACTTAATTGTGTTGCTTTTAGCTGCTGCATGCATGCATGTATGTATGTATGTATGAAATATCTGCAGGAGCAGGTGATTGAGCTAAGGCGTATGATTTTGATGATGACAGGGCAGGGTGAGACAGAAGTGAACAGAGGTGGTGAGACCGAAGAGAGCAGAGGTTGTGAGACCGAGGAGAACAAGGAGAGCAGTGGCAATGTGAGGGAGAAAGCTGGTAAGAAGAAGAAAGATGACAGAAGGCAAAGAATGCAACAAAAGAGAGGTAAGCGGGTGAGTGGAGAGGGATTGCCAGGTGGCAAGACGGTAAAGTTTGATGATAGGAGAGAAAGGGGACATACTAGAAGTGTGCAACATGAAAGGAGCTTTGCCGATGTAGTATCACAGGGAAAGCGAGGAAAGCCCGGGTATTTATGGGGGATTCCATCATTAGGAAAGTGGATAAAATTGTAAATAGAGGAGATGACATAACAGTGTGCCTACCAGGGGCAAAAGTAGAGGATATAGCAGAGAAGGCAGGACAGGTCATGGGTGGTGGCACGGGAGGTGCTGTTCTCGTGCATGTGGGAACGAACAATGCAGATAAGGAGGGAACGTCAGCCATCATTGGTAAGTACAGGAGGTTGATCAAGACACTTAAAGAGGCACGAGGTGGGCAGATCGTATTTTCGGGGATATTACCAATAATGGGAGGCAGGGGTGAGGAATATAGGAACTGTAGAAGGATGGCGATCAACACACAGGTACAGAAGGTATGTGTGGAGGAGGGAGTTGGCTTCGTAGACTTTTTCATGAGAGATGGACTTCATCTGACAGGGAAGGGCGCTGCAGTTCTTGCGTGTGAGTTTGTCAGAGTTGTCGACGAGGGCACAGGTACCATAGATTATTTAAACTAGATGCGCAGGGGGAACTGACAGAGAAAAGTCAAAGGAGTACTACTACAAATACACATCCAAAGAAATGTTCACCAATAATTTCAGACAATGAACTTAAATGTGTATGCTTAAATGCCAGGAGCATAGTAAATAAAAAAAGTGAGTTAGACATTATGGTAGCAGATATTGATCCTCATGTAATAGGCATCACAGAATCATGGGCAAATGAAGATATAGTAGATGCTGAGTTAGCACTGACAGGCTGTGTAATGTTTAGGAAGGATAGACGAGAAAGAAGGGGAGGTGGAGTAATTTTGTATATTAAAGAATCTATCCAAGCATATGAAATTACACTGAAAAGTGAAGCAAATAGTGTGGAATCAATTTGGTGTAACATAGTTACCAGGAACTCAACATTAACAATATGAGTAGTTTATCGTAGTCCTAACATAGGACAAGAGGAATATGTAAAATTACAAAAGGCGATAAGGGAGGTGAGCAAGGGAGAATGTGTTATAATGGGCGATTTTAACCATGGCCATATACAATGGGAATCATTAGAGAGTGCTGGGGGTGACAACCATCAGTTTCTACTTCTAACACAGGATTGTTTCCTTACTCAACATGTCTTGGAACCAACCAGAGGTGGGAATGTGTTAGATTTAATTTTGTCTTCTCAAAATGAATTAGTTGACAATGTTAAAGTACACGAACCTTTGGGTTCAAGTGACCATAACCAAATCCATTTTAATATAAAAGTAAAAACAGGGAATACATATAAAAAACAATGGACGAGGAACTTCAACAAAGGCAGATATAAAGTGATGAGAACATATCTAGCAAATATAGATTGGAATAATTTGCTGAAGAACAAGACAGCAACAGAATGCTGGACTTGTTTAAAATATGAGATTGAGGGCATTATTGAGAAATTTATTCCATTAAGAAAACAAGGGAAAAGATCCAGGAAAAAACATCTGTCAAAAGAAGCTATTAGATAAATTGCTCAAAAACAGATGCTGTGGAAGGTCTATAAACACACTGGAAATGTAGAAGACTACACCAACTACAAAGAGGCACTTAACTGAGCTACTACTGAAATTAGAAAATCTAAAAGAACCTTTGAACAAAAATTGGCAGGTAATATAAAAAATGACAGCAAGAGTTTCTATGCTTATGTAAGGAGTAAACAGAAAGTTCGAGATAAGGTCGGACCACTGGAAAGCAACAGTGAAAACATAATTTCAGATGGGTTCCAAATGGCAGAGGTCCTGAATGAGTATTTCAGCTCAGTTTTTACCACAGAAGATATCAGCTCACTTCCAGTTCCATTGACTAAATTTGAGGGCAATAAATCAGGATATTCAGGGCAGTTATTTGTAACTGCTGAAATGATAGCAAAGAAAATTAAGAAGATGAAAGATAATAAATCACCTGGAGTTGATGGGATACCACCAAAACTGCTAAAGGAAATTGTTGATCAAATTAGTACACCACTTGCAAACTTATTTAACTTGTCACTAGAAGAAGGAATAGTTCCTTCAGAATGGAAAGAAGCAAACATTACGCCGTTGTTTAAGAAGGGATCGAGGAAGAAGCCAGAAAATTACAGACCAGTGATTTTAACATCAGTTGTATGTAAATTACTTGAAACATTAATTAGAGACCACATGGTGGAATTCCTCATAAAACATAAAATAATAAATACATCACAACATGGATTCCTAAAAGCAAGGTCATGTCTAACCAATCTCTTATGTTTTTTAGAAGAAATTACAAAGTGGGTCACCAGTGGATGTTGTCTACTTAGATTTTCAGAAAGCTTTCGATAAAATGCCACATCAAAGATTGTTACTTAAACTAAAAGCCCATGGTATAGGCAATTATGTAATCAACTGGATAGAAAAGTGGCTTACACACAGAAGACAGAGAGTAATAGTAGATGGTAAGATTTCAAACTGGAAATCAGTTTTGAGTGGGGTACCACAGGGATAAGTGTTAGGCCCTATACTGTTTTTAATATATATATATATATATATATATATATATATATATATATATATATATATATATATATATATATATATATATATATATATATGTGACGAGTCCTGACGAAATGAGTCGCATTGTACAGATTGTCGAACGTAGAAAAACGCCAAAATGTGTTGCAACCGCAACATTTACGATTTTGCCTTTTTTCAATAAACTTGGTCTTTAATATGTATATTATCGACTGACATCGTTGTTATGGTTAAATGTGCTTTTATTTGCTGTTGATAGAGTGGTTTTCTGATAGCTGCGTAAAATTTCATGCATGAATTCGCTAAAACAAAGCCGAAAACGCTACATTTGTGACGCAGTTTTTTCGCAGAAATTGTGGTCTGACCCTTATCATTTTGGTACCGCCACAAAGCGCTGGATGTCGCCTTTCTAAATATACTGAGGTCACCGTGACGTGTTTTTGAATTTAGCCAATAGGAGGGCTTGGCGTGCAAGCTATGTTGTAAACATTCGACTCCTTGTTGCTAGGCGCGTAACTAATGGTAGGCTGTCATTGGCTGCGCAGCTGCGACGCATGCGCATTGTGGTTTTCTTTGTCTGGCCCTTTAAACATGGCGCTCGAGCTAGCGAGGTTGATTAATTGCGATGTGGCGGATTCCGATAGAGAAAAGATCGATAACTTGTTGGAGGAGTACATGTGTGGCAACGACGACGAACCAGATTCAGATTCGGACGTTTGTAACGCCAGTTCATCCGACGAGGATGACCATTTTGATGATCGAAGAAACGACTTCGACGATGCAATGGAAGTGGCTGCCGTGTCCGACGACATCGTGTTTGATGCGGTGGACGAAGAACTGGCCAAAGTTACCAGTTTCAGGTATGTATATCTACAACTGTTGTGTGCGCTATCGAAGTTTATATACAATGTAAAATTATTAAATGAATGACGGCTCACTGTCTGTGGTTCGTTTTATTTACACGACCAATGGCACATGCCATTGTCATGAATTATTGTGTTTATATGAGTACATGTGTACTTTATCAGGGTGAAATCATGACATGATTACTTATATCGTTACTATAACCAAGGCTAGTAGGCTATGCTGACATATATGTTTCGTTCAGCTGGTGCTATTCAGGGATTGACATAAAGAGTAAATTGATGTTGTGACTCTGTGATATGGAGGAATTATGTCAGACGTATTGATACACCAGTCACCACTGATTAGTTGCTGAATTAATTCCGTATTATTGTAGCATAAAATATCATTTATGTATACAATAGTGACTGATGTATTCGGCATAAGACAAAATATATTGCAATTTTTATTATGGTGAGATATTACGTTTAGTTTGGCACACAAGTCTAAAATTTGTGCTTTATTGAATCAATATTAATTTTGTTTAGATGTACATGCAAGCACAACGAAGGTGGTCCCTGCTACAGTGTCTTTCAGCCACAAGAGATTGTTGACACCAGGGTGAAAATGGCTGCATTTACGCCAAGTGAGGGGATATATATTACTACAATTATAATACATTTTTATTGTACTAATAATTATGCATTATTTCCAAATGCCATGATACTTTATTATGACCGTGTGATATGTAAAAATAAACTTTTGTTTATTATTGAAACAAATGCACACGTTTTAACATAGATGGTATACATTATACTCAGTTATCAATGTGTAATCACTCTTTTATAATCCTGCTTAATTGCAGTGGCCAAAAAATGTAAATCATATTGGTTACATTGCCAACTTTGTTGTAGTCATGATGACAATTATAATTCTCTTGTGCATATTTATATAATCTCCCCATTGCAGGTTTGTAACAAAATGCTGTCCTCTTCATTATTTAAGGAGAGCAGATGCTAGTTTTCCTCGGAAAACTGTCAACAATGATGAATCTATCGAAGACAGTTGTCATTCAGCGACACGAGAAAGTCCGCGAGCATCAGAGAATGGTGTATTACGTCGACGGACACAAGATATGCAGAGAAACGTTCAAATTTATGCATGCGTACGTATTTTATTATCCTTGATAATTTATAATCATTGTGAGGCATGTCATGTAGTAGTTAGAACACTGCGCTCTCATTTGAGAGTTCCCAAGTTTGAAACCAGTTGGTGTCGCTACAGAGCTTGGGCAAGTTTGTTCACTCCATGCTGCTTCACCCAACTGTATGAAACGGTGTAAAACGAACATACATTTACATTTAATTGTTTGAAATTTCAATTTCACTATGCTTTTATTTTCAGTTATACTAATACTGATCAATAATTCATAATTATAAAGTTCTACTAATATAATTTAAACATTATTAGCATGTTGCTTCAGTTCACTCAACTGTACGAATAACTAACTACTTTGAGATTTGTTATTATTAAATTAAAATGTACCAAAATAAACTGCAAACTAACTCAATATTCTTATTCAATTTGCATATACTTGTGTTGTGCACTTTTATTTGATATTACAATTACTGGCGATTGCTGGCAAAATAATGTTCTTGATATTCCACAGAATCAGCCAGAACCGACTCACATCCCTCATACAGTGGTACAAGACGCATGGTCTTGTTGCTAAAGAGAAGCGAGCTGGTGGCAGGCGATACAATGTCAAAGCCCACAGCTTTGCAGACATTGAAAGAGCCATCGCTTTCATTACTAATTATGCGGAGGATCACGCCCTTGCATTGCCCGGCAGAATTCCTGGATGCAGGAGAGAAGTGGTCAAGCTGCTTCCATCGTCGGAAACGAAGGTCAAAGTGTATGGAGCCTACAAGTCTGCCTGTGAGCAAGCAGGTAATAACCATAATGAAATCTTATAATAATTACTTTGACATTTTTAATAATACATTTAATTATGGTTTATTTATGTATTTGTTGTAGTATTTTTATTCAATATAATTGCACTATTTAAGTTTTGATAATAAGTAAAATAAAATTCATTTAATATGATAATTACAATCATGATGATAGTATAATAAATGCCATTCGACCAGCCTAAGGTGGGAAAGAAAGGTGTGATTGACCATGGCTAATCTGTCAGACTGAGTGACGTGCAGTGTGAGAGAAAATGGTTATAATTACAATTTTGATTTCACAATTTTTCAAAGGGAAAATTAATTACTAGTCAGTGTCTACTACATTTTCAGGCAATCGAGTGATGAGTTTAACAGTCTTTGGAAACAGTTGGCGAATGCTAGTTCCTACCATTCTCACCGCACGCCCGATGACAGATCTTTGTTGGACTTGTCAGTCCAACAACCACCTTATCTACCGGGGCGCCAATCTGGCAGAAGGAGAGAAGAGCCTGCGATTGAAAGCGCAAGAGGTAATAACACTTATCGACAGATTCTGAATCAACCCTAATATCACTTATTATCCCAGTTGGTGACGTTGGACCATTTTGAGTGCCAAATTTTTTAACAATTTTCAAAGAAGTTTATTACATAATAAAATAATGGATTTTTATGATGGATCTCTTGTAAGTTGATCTAATGATGCAAAAAAAAGTTTTTTTCTGTAGAAAAAACTAAATAAAAACATAAAATTTTAATAAATGCTCTGGTCATTGCATAATAGAATGTACACTGAACATGGAGTTTCAAGAATTATAATTATATATGTTTGCAATAAAGAATGGCACTGTTTCAAAATTTGCCAATATGTGCTAAAAATGGTGGACATTTTGTTTTTTTTACCGTGGAAATGGGGGTCTGGCGGAAAAAAGCTAATTATATTTTTTACTCAGTAATACCCATTCTGTACATAAATAATCCTATCTACCTGCCGTGTCTGGCCTTAATGAAATAACAGTTAATTTACACATTCCAAGGGACATAAAATTATAATTATTACTGCATGTCATGACAATGACTTTGTAACAATTTTTTTTAATGTGTGTCATAACAAGGCATTGAACCATTATGATTGACCTTTTTTTATAAAATGCACATGATATTGTATTTGCTGTTTGTGGATGTGCTTGCCATAAGTTGAAAACTGGTTGCATTTCACAGGAACACCTACGACTTGTCAACATGGCCAGAACATTCTATAACAGGATGGTGGCAACCGCCAAGCAGACCTGCAATCAGCTGAAACTGGTGGAGTTCAGCAGGAGTGCTCCCTGCAGCCGGCAGATCTCGATGCACTACAGTTTCGACTTTGCGCAGCAAGTTCACCTGCCGAGTGACCCTCTCCAGCCAGGCCCCTTGTACTTCCTCGTGCCTAGGAAGTGTGGCATATTTGGGGTCTGTTGTGAGGGGCTCCCGAAGCAGGTGAACTTCCTGATTGATGAGGCCCATCTCATTTCGAAGGGGTCGAACGCTGTCGTGTCCTACCTACACTACTTTTTTGAGCGTTTTGGTCTGGGTGAGACCACTGCTGACCTTCACTGTGACAATTGCGCAGGGCAAAACAAGAACCGTTTTGTCCTGTGGTATTGTGCATGGAGGGTCGCCAATGGTCTCCACCAGTCCATCACACTCAACTTTCTAGTTGTGGGCCACACAAAGTTTGCCCCTGACGCTTGCTTTGGGCTTCTCAAGCGAGCATTCAAACGCCACGCAATATCGTCACTGTCAGAGCTCGAGTCTGTGGTGAATGGGAGCGCCTGTCTGAATTTGTCCCAGTTGGTGGGCAAAGAAGACGGCACGTCAATTGTTCCTGTGGCAAACTGGCAAGAACACTTCCGTCCCTACCTCAAAGCACTGCCAGGCATCAAGAAGTACTTTCACTTCAGGTACAGTCGATACTGTCTATTTATCCCAGTTGTATCTCCAGAAAATTAAAGGACACAAATGCTATGAATGCTCAATAAAGCTATACAAAAATGTTTCTCGTCATGGGTGAGGTGGTGTGTTCGTAAGATAATGTGTGTTTACATGGTTACATTAATTGTGTATGTCTTCACCCAGGTATGCACAGCTGACACATTGATGTTTAGCATCCATCTTCTTGTGTTTGCGTAAAATAATAACCAAGTACAACAATTTGACTGTTGTGACATTATGCTTATATGCAATGAAAGGTGATATTTAAACTGTGTTAAACACTGTTCACAGGTTTGACGCAGCCAGCCCTGGCGTGGTCTTTGCAAAGACAACATGCGATAGCCCCGAGGAGCGTTTCGAGTTGTTGGTGGACAGAGACACCATGCTGCCTTCTGCCCCACCAGTCGCCATCAAGCCACCCGGCCTCACGTACGACCGTCGCCAGTACCTGCACGCAAACATTCGTCCATTTGTGAAGGACCTGTACAAGGACGTGTTATGTCCATGCCCCCCTGAGAGAGAGGATGCCCCTGCTTTAGGGCCATCTGCTGCCCCCGTGGCAGGGCCCTCCACTGCTCCTGATGCTGTCGCATCCACACACAGAGGAGGGGTACGTGGCCGAGGTCGCCGTTCTCGCCAGCCTTCTCCGACCCAGCCTTCCAGAAAGAGAACTCGTGGCGATGCCCACAGGGGAGATGGCAGTGTTAGTAGGGGACGCGGTGGTGCTGGCAGGGGACGCGGCGGTGCTGGCAGGGGACGCGGCGGTGCTGGCAGGGGACGTGGTGGTGCCAGTGTTTAACTTACGCTGACTGACTTTGGTACCACATAACCTTGCAGCGAAGATTGCTTTTGGAATTTTGTTTTGTTTTTGTTTTAAGCAATACACTTCACTTATTAGAACATTGTCAGTTTATCAATAAATTCGTTTACCCAACAGAGCAGACTGTTTTTATGTGTGTGCTGTAAAATTAAAAAAAAATAACACGGCTAGTAGACATGGAAAAGACCTTTGCTCATAACTTTTTTAATATCCCAAACATTTTTTTCATATTTTCAGATATGTTAAAGGATGCCACTGTCTAAAACTGTGTAAAATTTCAAGTAATTCCATTCATGGGAACTAAGGTAATTTCCAGTAAACATGTTCTCAACATTCAAATGGCTTTTTCTCAGTTTGAACATTTCTACCACGTGTGTTCATTGTGACATAACCTCGGCTAGGATTCTGTTATATCCATAATATATATGCATCATATTAAAGCTGAATATTTGCTCTTTCCAACGGTATATATAACTCATATTTTCAAATTTGTACAATGTGACTCATTTCGTCAGGACTCGTCACATATATATATATATAAAGTACTCAAATTTGCAGATGACACAAAAGTATTCAGAAAGGTTACTAATGATACAGATAAACAAAGTTTACAGGATTATCTAGAAAAATTAGTTAAATGATCAGAAAAATGGCAAATGTTATTCAATTTTGGGAAGTGTAAATGTATACACATAGGACATGGAAATATGGACGAGGAATATAAAATGGGGGATGCTGTACTAGGTAGAACCACACAAGAAAAGGATTTAGGAGTAACATTTAATGCTGACATGAAAGTTTCAGAGCAATGTGGGATTGCTGCTTCGAAAGGAAATCAAATTCTAGGCCTAATTAGGAGAACTATCACGTATAAGGAGAAACATCTAATTGTACCCGTGTACAAAGCAATAGTTAGACCACATTTGGAATATTGTATTCAAGCATGGAGACCATATCGTAAAAAAGACATAGATAAGCTAGAAAGAATACAACGAAGAGCAACTAAGATGATTCCAGAATTAAGAGACCTTAGTTACGAAAGTCGCTTATTACAATGTGGTTTGACAACACTAGAGACCAGGAGACTAAGAGGAGACCAAATAGAAGTGTTTAAAATAGTGAACGGTTATGAGGATGTTGATAGGAATATGTTCTTCAAACTTAAAGAAGGCAGTAGAACCAGAGGACACAAATCAGCATTAGTTAAGGAGCAGTGTAGGTTGGACATGAGAAAGTACTCATTCTCACAGAGGGTGATAAATAAATGGAACAAACTGCCAAACGATTGTGTTAATGCTAGTAGTGTGAATATGTTTAAAAATAGAATTGACAGATATCTGATAAGGGCGGGCTACACATAGATGAGAAAATTGTTGGACTCTCGATAAGCCAATGGCTTCCTTGTCCACTTGCCATCGGGAACTTGTTGTTCGAGATGGCAATCTTGTTAAATCTTGTATGTATGTATGTATGTATGTATATATGTATGTATGTATGTAAGTATGCATGTATGCATATATGCATGTATGCATGTATGCATGTATGTATGCGTGTATGCGTGTATGCGAGTATGCGTGTATGCGTGTATGCGTGTATGTATGTATGTATGCATGTATGTACGTATGTATGTATGTATGTATGTATGTATGTATATATATATATATATATATATATATATATATATATATATATATATATATATATATATATATATATATAAAAAATATATATATATATATATATATATATATATATATAAAACAAATTGATTTATTATTTTCATATATAGTTAACTTTATTATTTGATGGAGTTACAATGTTTTATTGTAAATCAACACAACTATTAACAAATGTACTAATTAAATTTCTATAGGTCAATCCAGAAGTCAACATGGTTACCCCACCTGAATCAAACAGAACAGAATAAGCATCAAATAAATGGACCTCGGCTACGACATACTGATACTGCACAGGCAGCCATTTAAATATTAGTTGGAGTACCAAAGCGTAATATGATCACGCTAGCCAATTTATTTGATGCAATTGTAGCAAACATGAGTACGAATCCAGCACTGGCAATTGGTGCAATGGAAATATATGCAAAACAAAACAAAAACAGGATAACCATGGACACAACCAATAATTGTACATACGTTTACATTATCCTTCTCGGAAGGATACAATAGTTAAATAAAACACACCAGTCATGCCGGCTTAACCGTGATACAATTGGTATTCGCGTTCCAGGCCTCCACGAAAAAGACACCCCACAAAATCAACAATAATCCAGAGACGACGATGTATGACGTGTTGATCAATATAATTATCAATGTGGATGTATTATGCAGTTTCAGCTACACGTCTCCTTCTCCAACGTACCTCAATGTCTAACTTGTAAACTATAAGTTGTTCGTTGTGTCTCATACATAGCCATAATGCAGAAAGAGTGAAGTTGCCCAATAAGCAGGAGTTTGAAGGGTTGTCAGGAAGAAGGAGGTGGAAGGTGGTTCCTGAAAATGGTGGAAGTTTGGACTTACAAATAGGTGGGAGGTCTGATTGGTAAGAGGTGGACTCTCAAAATTGGCTGGTGGTCGGAGGAAGTCATCCAAAACAGATATGGGATTGATAACATTGCTTCATCCATGTAGCGTTCAATTAGGCCTGCAACCATGTCATGCTGTCCGATTGTTCTTGAACGTATAATTACAGTAATATTATTAGTTTTGTCACATATTATGTTAAAGTCTGGCTGTTCTTAGATACCAACAGAGATACGTAGAACGATACACTTATAGCTGAAACTATTGCCTAGCGTATATCTGAATTTGATGAGTATAGTAACTGATCCGGAGAGAAGTTTTTTCCAGGTTGAAACTGCTCAATGAAGAGCCTGCACTAATCTACAATGAGCCAGAAATAGTTCCTATATATCCTAATACTTGCGAAAATGTACCAGGAGACAACATATATTATCATGGATGTCCTAATAATAATTGAATAGCGTATTAATTGCTACGCGTTGCCTAGGCAAGGGAGAAACCAAAGTCCATTGTTCTTTCACTTAGAGGAATTAAATGAATGGTTCAGTTGGATATATATTTCAACGATGTCTCTCAAAAACTGTTTTCACGAGATTGGTGGATCGGGTGAATAGATTCGAAGTAATTAGGTGGTCGTTAAAATATTGTTTTTTTAGAAAATGTACCAGCTGGATACAAACGTATACTGCGAAAAATCGCAGTCAGATAAAACAATGTTCTCAGCTTACGTCAAACACTTCTACTTCGCTCAGATGGAAGAATCCAGCTACGTTCGCAGCCACGAACAAGTAGCATCGCCTGGTGTAGCGTGGATGTTCACAAGTTAGACTGGCGATTTGTGCTCGTAACAATCTTCCGTAACACACATAAATTCGAATTCAGCAGTGCCAACTCGTGCAACTGCTCCAACATAGGTTTACTCCAACAAGTGTGGAATTATATGCAGAACAAACAGGATAGCTATGGGCACAAACAATAGTTCCAAATACGTTTTAATGATCCGTTTAAGAAGCATATAGTTGCTAAATAAAATACAAAAGCAGTGCCATATTAACAGTAGTAAGATCGTACCACCCATCAAATCAATTATTATCCATGATGTATCAACAGAGGCGACGATGAATGACATGATGATCAAGAGAATTGTGATGGATGCCTTCCCAATGTAAAGGTATTATGCAGTTTCAGCTATACCTCCCATGCTCCGAAAGTACCTCAATATCTAACTTTTAGTCTATAAACTGTACTTATCTCATACATAGCTGTTTTCTAATTTGGGCTATAAGTTTGAAGCAGTGAACTTGTCATATAACCGTTAGTGTGATGGGAGGAGGAAGAACTTAGAGGTGGGAGTTTTTACCTAAAAATTGATGGAAGATGGAACTAAAAATAAATGGGAGGTTGGACTTAAAAATACGAGGGAGGTTGGATTGGTAGAAGGTGGGATGAGGGCCCCAAAACAGATCTGACCGGTTGGGACCCCTGCTTCACCCCTCTATTTTACCTGCAATGTCCGAGTGATTTTTCCACTAACAGGACTGTCGATTCATCTTGAACGTATATCTACAGTATCACTATTAATGTTTTCCATATTATGTTATAGCTGTTCTTAGATGTCAATATTACATCGTGTATAAAACTTATGTATTCCTTCTTTGAAATAACTCATAGGAAAAGACTAGTAGCGTATTCAATATTGGAGGCCATTTTATCCGTACGTATATGTAAAACGTATGGACTACATGTGGACGGCATATTCAGCTGACGAGCTGCTTGTTGTCATTAGATGAATTTCCTTGAATGCTTGTATATATACAATGGTCTATACAAATATCTGAATATTTAAGTTCAAACAAATGTAGCTTATAAGTTACGTGGCTACATCCACGGGAAATAACACGCGTTTCAATCTTCGTCTTTAATATTAGCCCCTCCCCCTCACACACACACACACCAAACTAATTCAACATCAGTTCGACTTCACACAGTGATCTTACTGGCCCGTATCGTCCGAATACGCGCACAGTGAAGTTGTCACAGCCTCGGTATGTGTTGCCACAGACGAAGGAGCAGACAGTGGCACCATCTACTGGTGGTTCTGTCTCCGTCACCTGACACCGCCTGAAGTAGCCGTCGGAAGGGCCGGCGTTGAGCGGTTTCTCCAAAGTGTAGACGTGCACCTGGACAACACATTCAGTAATATCAACATAAACGTACATACATATATAAATACATGCATACATGCACGTATACATACATACATACATACATGCATATATGCATACATGCATGCATACATACACACATTTACGCTTATATACATAAATACATACATGCATGCATGCATGCATTTATACATACATACATACATACATAGATTCATACATTCATCCATACATACATACATATATATATATATATATATATATATATATATATATATATATATATATATATATATATATACATACATACATACATACATACATGAATACATACATGAATACATACATGCATGCATGCATGCGTATGTACATACACACATGCACACATACATACATACATGGATACATGCATATATGCATAAATACATACATACATACATGTATATATACTTACATACATACATACATACATGCATACATACATACATACACACATAAAAACATACATACATATATACGTACATTACATATGTATAACACTAATAATTCTCAAAATAAAGGCTCACTTCCGGTCCCAAGCTTTTTCCATCTTTATATGTTCCACCACCTACCCCAACTGCACATCACCACTGCCACAACTTGATTATTATTTCAAGACGGACAGATGTATGGTGGTATAAACGACTGGTTGGCCGGGCAACGTCATTTTTTCTGATGTCATTGCAACTCTGCCCTTGGCTATCGTAACACAGTTTGAACGAAAAACGAAATAAGCAAATTTTCGATACAACATTATCCACAAGTGTATTGAGAAGTTTCCAAATGAAATGAAGATGTGCAGATTATGAATTTTCTTGCTCACATGTCCACAATTTATATTAGATAGCTTATACACTCGAGTTAAAGTAACACGTTTTTTTACCTGACTGGCATCACCACAGTTGCCGTCACGCAAGGTGATGCGCGCGACGAAGTTAGTTAGAGATTGTGAGAGGTTCGCTCTGAACACGAAGTCCAGAGGATTGTCCGCTGCCGTCACAGCCTCACAGGTGGTGCTGTTGCTGTCAGTGAAGACGGCGCAGTCCCCGAACTCACGGAATCCCTCAGCAGAGGCAACGACGGGTTCTGCAGCTACACATCAATAAACGATCATAATGACATTGAATGACAGGTACACTTTTATTTACTTCCATATCCCAATCACGCATGAGAACACGTGACAAATCGTAGCGAACATTAATTAATGTACTGATGTACGTGTATAATGCTAGGTAAATCTTAACATTGCGTATTGTTGTAGCAGTTAGCTATGGTACTCTCGAAAGATAATTACCAAGAAGCACTGAAACGTCTAAATACAATAAAATATCACTGCAGTAAAATAACAAAAGAAAACAAATAATTCCTATATATCCTAATATTCGAGAAAATGTGACAGGAAACACGAATATTATTATGGATGTCATAATCGTTATTGTAATTCATCATTGCAATCAATTCGTTATTACATAATTTACTTTATTGTCTCTTAATAGCCATTATTCCCTTACTGTGATATTGCATTTAATACTCCAGTTTTAAATACGTGCTGCATTATTGTTAGTCGAGCAATGAAACTAACCAACATGCATATACATGTATATACACGACTGAGAATAATAGATCTTATCAAAAAGGGAACTACACTTGAGCACCAATATCGTAGCTATTATCAATCATTCCATCCACCAGTCCTATCAGCTGGCCTTTCCTTTTCATCATAAATTTCTTCCTTCATCATGGTCAGCTCTCACTCACTCACTAAGACCCCAATAAATGTATTGCAGCCAGCAGGATCTTGGGCGAGTTCTTTCCACGCCTTACCAGCCAGTTTATCATCAGTTTCTCCAACCACATTTCACGTCAAACTCACATTCATCATTCTGATTAACAAGCTCAATATTCATTCTCACCAGCCACTAAAATCATCACTCTCATCAGCTACTTACTAAATCCACCAGTGTCATCAACCGTTCCAACCATCAACATCAAAATTGCATTCATCAGTGTCATCATAAAATTATTATGAGTATCTTTCTAAACTGGCTTCATCCACAATCAAACATATGTAGTCATCGGAAAAAGGATTGCGGGGAATACAAGGATAATCACAACACCAGAATGTGTTTTGTCACAACGTTCTTGCTTTTAAGAGGGTTATGAAGACAGAAGGCAGCTAGAGTTGCAGTTATTGGTGATCTTAAATATAGGAAAGAGGGAGAGCAATGTCAATTGCTATCTCTCTCGCTTAGAGGAAGTCTATTAATGGTTCAATTGGATATATATTTCACCGATGCTTTTAAAAACGGTTTTCACGAGACTACAATGATGGATCGGGTGGACAAATTCGAAGTAATTAGATGTTTTCTAATATATTTTTTAGAAAATGTACCACCTGGATACAAATATAAACTACAGAACATCGCAGTCAGAAAAAACAATGTCCTCAACTTACTGGCAAACACTTCTACTTCGCGCAGATGGAAGAATCCATCTACGTTCGCAGCCACGAACAAGTAGCGCCGCCTGGCGTAGCGTGGATGTTCACAAGTCAGACTGACGATTTGTGCTCGTAACAATCTTCCGTATGTGGCACATTTCAGAAACGGCACGTCGCTGATGGGTCCTTTCACTGTTCTAAGGTCCTGGTTCGTCATACCCACTGTGAAATGTATTAATCGATCTGTAAAAAGCCGACATATATAGCACAACAGCAGCACATCATGAATATATATATATATATATATATATATATATATATATATATATATATATGAATATATAATATATATATATATATATATATATGTATATATGAATATATATATATATATATATATATATATATATATATATATATATATATATATATATATATATATATATATATATATATGTAATGCTTGTAAATGAAGATGACACAATGTTGAGTTGAACACTTATATGTCTACAACATTCGAAATCGCCGAAATAGGGTAACTAGTGACGTCAGTGCGTGTCATTTCTTGCATGGAAACTAACTATTCATTGGCCCAGCATATTAGTCGGCACGGTCGGAAAAGGGTGGAACGGCAAATACCGAACATTGGCATGTTTTACATGTTTCACCAAATTGGAAGCAGTTGTATGTGTATAAAGGTATGCTTTTCTGTCGCGAAATGACCGGGAACGATGATCGGCGGCTATTCAACCAGCATTGATTGACCAGTGTAGCCACCTACTGGGAGGATAGCCAAAACAACGACGTCGATATCCATTCCACAATTGCTTCACATTTGGTGAAAAGTTCCTTGCCCATGCTGTGCAATATTCTGGCCCCAAATCATCGAGTGATATACGTTCTTCCACACTTTGTCTATATTATAAAACAGTTTGTAGCTGTCTCTTTTCGTTCCCCCATATTTCTGTCAATGTTGCATGTTTTGGGCTGAATTTTGTCATACGTGCGCAGGGGTCAAGGTTGGTTCGTTAATTTTTAGCTTTTTTTCCCGAAATTCCCCTGGGCAGGGATTCTTTGGGTTACCATTTCAAAAGGTATGCAGCGGAAGTTGCAACTGTGGATATTTATTTTGTCTATGTACAGTTGTATTTAAAAGTAAAATAATGACGTCTAAAATATATCGCTATATGAATGGAGCAACTTTGAATACTTGTCAAGTTGTTGCGACTTGCATCGAAGGGCTGACGAGAGTGGCTGCTGCTTGACTGGTGCACAGTCCACCATGTGGCGCCACTGTTATAATAGGCAAATGTGCAGAGCACCTCTGGGGAATGATTCGGGAACCGGATTGTTCAGCCGCATGCTGTTCTGCGTACCTTCGCATACCGGGTGACGATTGCGGCCCTAACCAACGGGGAATTTAAAAAAATTGAGCTACGTCCAAAACAAAAGCTGATTTGTGCGCCACAGATCCCAGAAAGGGTCTAACATGCTAGAAATCCCAATGAATCCACCTTGTGCCCAAGTGCAGCATTCAAGGTGGCTTCGAAGATGGCGGCAACTCGTTGGTTAACTATATAACTCCTGAACCACCTATGCTATAAGATAAATTTTGCCTTCTAGGGTAGGGTTGTCCACTATGTTCTATCCACCTAACATCACTAAGACATTCTAGAGGCATCCGAACATGCATTTGTGTAATTTTCGACTCTAATCAACCATACTCTGAACATGAAATTGGCTGCACGGCTGAGCGGACGATCGGTGGACGATGTTATTGAAATAGTAGCTATGTTGGTTAGGAACGCGATCAGGATTACTACATATGAAACGGATGTATTCCCTTCTATAAGTTGCAGTGAGTCTCCTATTAGCCTGCTCAACAAGCTCCACTTCAGGGGTTCATCCAGGGTGTCACCTAGTAAGCTTGGACAGCATGTGAGGAGAAAGTGTGCAACTACTGATCAGGCCATCATAGCTGCGTACCGCCCAAAATCATACATGAATTCTCCTTACTTGCTTTGGAAACGTTTATCTACTAGACGACGAGGGGGGCTGCTTGGCATACTCAACAGTTTTGTGTTGGCTGAGAGCTACAATGAGGTGGTGAAGCTGGTAAATGCGCAGATGACGGAACTGTTCTCCCCTGTCGGACTCAGTGGAGGGCCTTGAACAATTCCTCTTCAACAACGCTGACGTCAACATTGCCACTGCAACAGGGCATGTAACTTTCTGTGCGAT
This sequence comes from Lamellibrachia satsuma, assembly GCA_033239005.1. Taxonomy (NCBI): domain Eukaryota; kingdom Metazoa; phylum Annelida; class Polychaeta; order Sabellida; family Siboglinidae; genus Lamellibrachia; species Lamellibrachia satsuma. Next base: position 145,023 of record BSQZ01000074.1, on the reverse strand, counting down.
GGATGGAACACACACACACGCATGCACGCACGCACGCACGTTCACACACGAACATCAAAGCACGCCGTTTTGGTCACCATGACATCAGTAACACATAGTGCTTACAATATATTGGTTCGTCTAAGTTGGTGATGCGTACTCCGGTGACACTGGTTCTCGCCTCCCCGAAGTCTACAGCCCACCACGCATTGTTCCCCCGATCAGTGTGGAAGTGTGTTGCATTGTCTCCGTCATTTCCGCGTGAGGCAACATCAATAGTGCCGAACAGTGAACTCATTGCCCAGTGCAATGTTCACTTCGGTTGTCACTGCAACACACCAGAGGGATGACGTCACTCGATCACGTCTACAAATAAGGAATGTTAACCGTGTTGCCATAGAACAAAGTATTAACTATGCTGTCAGAGAAAAAATAATTAACAGTGTTGCTATAGAGTGAAGTATTAACGGTGTAACCAGAGAATAGATAATACAATATTTGGCGTAGGGCAAACATCGAATAAGGGAAAACATCCAACATTAGAACACTGCAGCGCCTATTTTGTCTTTCAGTGTAGACTATTCCTCAATTATTGTGTTGATATTCCATTCAAATAGTCCATCCATTCACCATCCCGCATGTCCTTTCATCAGCATACAAATTAATCCGCCCGTCCTCCGTCAGCCGTCCGCCGTCCTCCGTCCGCCGTCCGCCGTCCACCATCCGGCATCCATGCATATGTGCCTACGTACATGCATGCATGTCCCGTCTGTGGAACAATTGTTATAACAAATCGAGGCATCTGACTATGCTTCTCAGCAATCATTATTATTTAAATTGTGAAATCATATTTTAAATATTGGCCATATTCAATATGGCTATGTCATCCGTTCGGCATCGCCAAAACATGACAAAAGCTAAAATATAGGTCTATTAGGTTCTAGTACTAGTTTATCTATTTTTGAGGCCAATTTAACCGGTGTGTTTTCATCTCGATAGTTCATGCAGAATATACTGCTACGTAGCATTTTTATATTTACCTTTGTGTATGCTTTGTTGAAGATTTGCATACGCTCGGTATCTCGAAAACTTCCCCAACACATATTATGTCCACAGGAAACATTCGTACAACAAGAAGTTTATAATTGTTCACGATTCAATATTGATCAACACTTGATGCAGCTGCTTTTGTTGGTTACACAACTGATTTGTGATACTGACTATAGTAGATTTTGGTGAGCTATCCTAAAATCACATACCGCTCGCAAAGCCGATCAATGTTACAAGAGCAAAACCATTGATCATCTGACGCTGCATCGTGAAACATTATGCTGGGCCACGGCTAATTGATTCGTTGAAGAGTAGCTACTGGTTTGAGACGGCTGATGCGCTGCGAAAATCAACTATTGTCTGTTCCATCACAAACACTGTTAGACAAATATTGCTTTGTCCTACCTACGTGACACTGATCGCCCACATAATACATTATTCATATCCTCACTAATGGAAACTATTATTGCTGCGGCACAGGCCGAGTAATTGATGAGGCTCAAAAGGTCAACACCATAACATTTGCCAATCGCATGACAACGCTAACTCTTATATATTTCATAATTTAACATAAGCAACAATTCATGAAATACGTCTTAGTGAACAAGAACAAGAATGAACACGAATAAGAATATATTTTGATATAAAATATCTAGAAGCTAGACACACGTGTTGTTTAGGTATATATTCAAAGCTGCACGCCGTATTGGATTTATGCAAATTAACTATTCAGCCAATCAAATTATAAAGTACTATAAACTATTGTGTTTACTAACATGAGTGTTACTTCTTCCTTCCATAACTGTCTACTATCGGGGACAACGTGATGAGGCGCCTACCAATTATTCTGCTAACGATAATGCGTATGCTAAGGTCGCTGTAAATGTGTGCAACTACAAAACACAGAGAGGAACCACTGCTGCAACTGACAGTTATCTCCCCATGACAACATCTGGAAGGGACATCGCCGCCTACGACACTACAATACCTACACGACTGGTGACAATGCAGCAAACCCTACGCTAGAAAACCAATTGACGAAGACTTGACTAGCGGACTGAGATTCGTCCAGTGGAAGGCCTATATATTTACACCAACGTGGATAAGCTGCCACTTATCGTGAGTTGTTCGCGGCGTGAGGCAGACGTGTTGGGCATCACGTAAATGTGACTACATTGCACATAGAGTCAGGTCCCTGTGAAAGTAGTTGCGTACAATCTGGAAAGGAGAGACAGGGAGACTGGCAGAGGCGGATGTGTGACCGGTTACATATGTGACAGTGTGTCATATTCTCGTAGACAATATCTTGAGGATTAAGTGACCATAATGATGGGTGACGTAAACATCCACCTGGTGGATGGAACAGCGTTGAGGAATGGCATGGTGTTGTGGACTAATTCCAGAGACACTAAATGACCATATATTCATGTGTGTGTGTGTGTGTGTGTGTGTGTGTGTGTGTGTGTGTGTGTGTGTGTGTGTGTGTGTGTGTGT
>BSQZ01000074.1:75000-137500 GCA_033239005.1 Lamellibrachia satsuma | reverse complement strand
TTTTTTTTGCTTTTGGAACAATAAGAAATGGTAGAATTTTTTAAGCGGAACAAAGGAAAAAACGCTATTTCTCGCCAAAAACCAAATGTTGACACTTGTGAGCGATGCAATGACGGTCCGAGTACACCTAGGCTGCTATGACGGTCAGAGTACACCTAGGCTGCTATGACGGTCAGAGTACACCTAGGCTGCTATGACGGTCAGAGTACACCTAAGCTGCTATGACGGTCAGAGTACACCTAGGCTGCTATGACGGTCCGAGTACACCTAGACTGCTTTGACGGTTAGAATACACCTAGACTGCTATAACGTTCATAGTACACCTAGGCTGCTAATACGGTCAGAGTACACCTAGACTGCTATGACGGTCAGAATACACATATGTTGCAGTGACGGTCAGAGTACACGTAGGCTGCTATGACGGTCAGAGAACACCTAGACTGCTATGACGGTCCGAGTACACCTAGGCTGCTATGACGGTCAGAGTACACCTAGGCTGCTTTGTCTCTCCGTAGATTTATTAATATGTTATACAACTAAAGGCGCAACGACAACACAATACAATCAATGCAATTTCTGTAGCTGGACCTCCAGCCCAGAAGAGCGTCGATATAAATGGTTATTCAGAATCAATAATACATAATCAATTCCATGTCGCTAACAGTTGGTAGGGGATGCTAAGTAGCTGTGTTGTTAGTCATCAGTGTCGGATCGTCTAAACATATTACCATATAAGTTTTTACAGCATCACAATACCGAAAAATTAATTAATTTGACCCAACATCTTAAACACCTCAAAGAGACCTGATGTGTTTTAAATTTTTAATTGCTATGCGATGGAAATAAACATGTTCTCCAACGCGTCGTCATCTCATTTAGTCCGCCGGAGGACTATCCATAAACTTTGAATACGAAGCGTCTCCGTTGGTGTCTATCGAACTCGTAGATATAATCTGTGTAACATATCAGTGTATTCGGATGTGAGTTATGAATTATAAGCTCCATGAAAAATGGCAGGGAATCACATCTTACCAATTGTTTATTATGTTGTTGAACATTGGTTTTATAATATAAGACTGTCTGTCCAGAGTGAGAGAGGCACGATATTTAGCTACCTACATTACATCTCATTCACTGTGAAAATAGTTATATAGTTTACTATTTGTATTTTCAAACTCGATGCGCCGTAATATTTGAACGTTGTCATTGTGGAGCATCAATCATTTTCCAAACACAAATTTCATTTGTGTTTGTTTTGCTGCGTATTCAAATGAGAAAGCAGTCCTACCTGCAGCACTAGTTGCACTAATCTGCAGACTGACCGTCACCAGGAGAAAGGTCTGAACCAGTAGCCGGGGTAAGACCTTGCTCGTGACTACATAGTTGTCGAAAGCTAAATTACAGTTTTTTTACGATTTTTAGCAGGTTAATTAAATAATAGATGAATAATTTTCAGAAGATTCAAAATACAAGATTAATGTGGGGAACATCTTAAAAACCCTTGCATAATAGACGGTCCATCTACATCGTCCACCAGTGACACGTCCACTATCTCCTGTCAACCAATGATACATCATTTACATCCTATCACGCAGTAGCGCTCCCCTTCTCTCCTGTCAAATAGTGACATACCCTGCCCTCCTGTCAACCAGTGACATATCCTGCCCTTCTGTCAACCAGTGACGTACACCTTCCCTCGTATAATCCATCACATACCCCTTCACTCCTGTGAACCAGTGACGACACACACACACGCGCGCACCCACGCACGCGCGCACCCACGCACGCACGCACACACAAACAATCATACGTAATATAACATTCGACTTAAACCATGTCGTTTTCGGTACGAATCAGTCAAACAAGAGAAAAGAGATTAACAACTATTCACATTTTGGTTTATTGATTGTTTGAATCTCATCAGTGACCAGTCGTGTGTCACGAACAACAGCTGTAGTTTTCACTGAATCTCCAATTAGTGAGACCATGAAAAATGTACGCTGATGTTTACGCATTCACGAAAGCACATTTCAAGTTGTAACGTCACATGTATAGCACACACTGTTTAGTGTGATACAGTTATGTGACTGCGCGTAGCATGATGTAAACGTTTTATTTATGATGGCAGCGATGTATGCCATATCGCAAGACCAATTGTTCTCTCAGTAATAATGGACGGGCCATCTACATCGGCAACCAGTGACGTACTTCTTCCATCCTGCCAATCAGTGACATACACTGTCTCTCGTGTGAACCAATGACATACCCTTTCCATCTTTTTAACTAATGACATACACTTTCACTCCAGTCATCAAGTCACCCTCCTCCTCTAAATAGGGAAACACCCTCCTCCACTAAAGCGAGAAACACCCTCCTCCGCTAAAGCGGGAAACACCCTCCTCCATTAAAGCGGGAAAACACCCTCCTCCACTAAAGCAGGAAACACCCTCCTCCATTAAAGCGGGAAGCAGGAAACACCTGCCTCCACTCAATTTTCTTCGCTTCAGACCAAACAAACATAATATGCCACAATGGCCTCGTACTCAACAAATCTATCGATTTCAACGTGAATGTTGTTTGCTTTTGGAACAATAAGAAATGGTAGACTTAAAAAAAATGTTAAGCGGAACAATGGAAAAAAACGGTATTTCTCGCCATAAACCAAATGTTGACACTTGTGAGCGACGCAATGACGGTCCGAGTACACCTAGGCTGCTTTGACGGTCAGAGTACACCTAGGCTGCTACGACGCTCAGAGTACACCTAGGCTGCTAAGACGGCCAGACTACATGTAGGCTGCTATGACTGTCAGAATACACATAGGCTGCTATGACGGTCAGAATACACCAAGGCTGCTATGACGGTCCGTGTACATCTAGGCTGTTATGACGGTCCGAGTACACCTAAGCTGCTTTGACGGTTAAAGTACACCTAGATTGCTATGACGGTCATAGTACACCTAGGCTGCTATGACGGTCATAGTACACCTAGGCTGCTATGACGGTCAGAGTACACATAGGTTGCAATGACGGTCAGAGTATGCCTAGGCTGCTATGACGGTCAGAGTACACCTAAGCTGCTATGACGGTCAGAGAACACCTAGACTGTTATGACGGTCGGAGTATACATATGCTGCTAGGAGGGTCAGAGTACACCTAGGCTGCTTTGTCTCTCCGTAGACTTATTAATATGTTATACAAGCTGGAACTCCAGCCCAGAAGAGCGTCGATATAAATGGTTAGTCAGAATCAATAATAAATAATCAATTCCATGTCGCTAACAGTTGGTAGGGGATGCTAAGTAGCTGTGTTGTTAGTCATCAGTGTCGGATAGTCTAAACATATTACCATATAAGTTGTTACAGTATCACAATACCGAAATCTTTATTAATTTGACCAAACATCTTAAACACCCCAAAGATACCTGCTGTGTTTTCAATTTTTAATTACTATGCGATGGAAATAAACATGTTCTCCAACGTGTCGTCATCTCATTTAGTCCGCCGGAGGACGGGTTCCATAAACTTTGAATACGAAGCGTCTCCGGTGGTGTCTATCGATATATAATATAATATAATCTGTGTAACATATCAATGTATTCGGATGTGATTTATGAATTATAAGCTCCATGAAAAATGGCAGGAAACACATGTTACAAATTGTTTATTTTGTTGTTGAGCATTGGTTTTATAATATAAGACTGTCTGTCCAGAGTGAGAGAGGCACGATATTTAGCTACTTTGAAAATAGTTATATAGTTTACTATTTGTATTTTCAAACTCGATGCGTCTTAATATTTGAACATTGTCATTGTGGAGCATCAAACATTGTGTGTGTGTGTGTGTGTGTGTGTGTGTGTGTGTGAGTGTGTGTGTGTGTGTGTGTGTGTGTGTGTGTGTGTGTGTGTGTGTGTGTGTGTGTGTGTGTGTGTGTGTGTGTGTGTGTGTGTGTGTGTGTGTGTGTGTGTGTGTGTGTGTGTGTGTGGTAAGAATGATTTAGATACGCTAGAACAAATACAGATGTTAGCAACTAAAATGATTCAAGAACTGAGAGGCCATAATTATGAAGAACGCATAAAAGTATGTGGGTTAACAACCCTAGATACAAGGAGGTGAAGAGGAGATCAGATAAAAATATATTTAATACTGATAAAATATACTGTTGTCACTCAGAAAAAGATAGTAGAACTTGAGGACATGAGTATTATCAAAGGATCAGTGTAGATTATATATAAGGAAAACTCATTCACGACGAGGAAAATAAATGAATTAAACAAATTATCTACAGATTGTCTAAATGCTAGCAACATGATTATGTTTTAAAACATGGTTGACAAATATCTCAGGAGGGCGGGTAACATATAGATAACAAAATGTTGGACTCTCAATAAGCCAATGATTTCCTTGTCCTCTTGCGATCTGAGCCTTTGCCTTGTATGAAAATCTCTTCTTTAGTAAACAATGTATACGTCACATATATTTTGCCCGAGCAATATCCCTTATATTAAATGAGTGAGGCGTCGGTATAAGTTTTACTGTCTTCACCGTCAGATCAGCTGTGCGTTTTTTTCTCCCGAGAGACAAGAGTTCTACATTTAATTTATTCAATTTACAAACATTGGAAAGTTTGTAACTGAGGTCAATGGATAACGTAGAGAATATTCTTATCATGGACGTTGGTTTCCCGCCATTTTGATGTTTTGTGACGACCAGGGAAATTTATTGGACGAAAGCCCCATATATAGGAGCTGAGTACAGGTGCAATTTAAAACATGTTAATATTTCATTAAAACCAAGCTATTAAGCCTCTCGTCGGAAAAAGAAGAAATCGTCATGATGATGGTTCCTATATTGTGGACCCACAAACATTAATACATTATCACACCACATAGAAAAAAAACAACCTTTGCCATCAAGAGTTAGTCGAGCGCCATCGAATAAAGCTATTTGTAGTTTTACTAGAACCATTTCACTAATGTTCTGGATTAAATCAAAAAACGTAAAAGCTAATGGGGACATATTCGTGAGTTTCAGCCATACATATTATCGACATATTACAATATTATGTTATATTATTACAAACAAGATGCATTGCTCATCCACTCTGTAACCGAATAGCTGCGTATCGAATTGGTTTGCGTGTATAGTGCATAATCTTCGCTATCATTATAACACAATACGGATATAAACGTGTCGCTAATATGTAGGTTAATATCTCATCCGACGTGACCTTTCAGCGTATAATTCGGATTAATTAGTGACGTAGTTAACTTAAACGTTATCCAATCTCGCCTGGCCATAAATGCTTACATGAATCGTATTTGCAACACTACTTATAGGAAACACACATGTATTACATTGGAAAGAACATCCGCATACATTCCTATTACAAAGAGTATCAGCAGCAACAGTACCAGAAGCTGTGTAAGTACATGGTTATGATTATGATCATGATCATGATTGCGATTATGGTTGTGTTTATGGTTATTATGTAATAGTAACTTGTTTTCATCTACTGATGTTTATACAGTATTGCCTTCAATTAAGTATTTGAAAATTTTTATTTGGTTTGATTTGTACTACTTGTGTATTAAAATGTGATTTATTTATGGGATTATTTATGCATTAGTTGTATGTACAAATCTTGAATGGATATGGCGCTATATCAAAATAACGATATTGATTGTGATTGTGATTATGATGATTATGATTATTTTTTTTTATTATGATAATTAATTATCATGATCACGATCATGATCAGGATCGGCAAAGGCAACGGCAGCTTCAGTGGCAGCAGCAGCAGCAGTAGCAGCAGCAGCAGCAGCAGCACCACCACCACCACCACCACTACCACCACCTCCACCACCAGCAGCTGCAGAAGCAGCAGCAGCAGCAGCAGCAGCAGCAGTAGTAGCGACACCAGCGTAAGATTTACATTCGCATTAGCTGAGTATTGAATTAGTTTGCGTGTGTAGTGTAAACTCATCGGTACCAGTATAACACAATACGGATATAAACGTGTCGCTAATATGTAGGTTAATACCTCATCCGACGGGTCCGTCCATCGTATAAATCGGATTAATTAGTTGTGTAGTGAATTGAACCGTTACCCGATCTCGCTGGGCCATAGCCATTCGATAAAATGCTTACATAAAACGTATTTGATACACTTCTTCTTGGCAACACACATGTTACTTTGGAAGTGGCAACCGCACACTTCATATTACAATAAGAAGTATTAGCAGCAACAATACCAGTAGCTATGTCAGTACTATTATGATTATGTTGATCATGATTAACCATTTCAGTACCACAGCCCTGATCTACTGTGACCACTGAATACTGCATTCCCAGTGAATATACAAGAACATCGACTGCATCACTTCAAGTCAAGATTTCAGCAACAAAAATGCATTTATGAATATTATATATACATTCTGAAAGTACGATAATCAGTGAGTAAAATGAACCATATAATTTTACATTTCATCGTCATGGTAACCAGCAATCTAAGATGGCCGCCACGATTTCAACGGTTTTACAGTTGGTGAACGCAGTTGTATGCCAATGCACATATTTAACATAAACTAGTCATGTTGATCATGCTACAGGAATGTACTATGATATAAAATTAAATTAAAAGTACATGTTTTGGAGTATGAGATCGTGAAAAACAAGTGATTTATCTGTATTTTTAAAATATATGACAGACGTTTTCATTTGTATATTTGCTAACACATTCTTCGCTACTGGACCGATTCCAATCAAACTTTGCATGTTGACGGATTTACAGACACCTTTTTTCTAACAAAAATTAAACTACGCATCATACAACATTGATAGTACAGTGCGCAGCTCATCCTCAGCGTTTACACCATCACATTCATCATCACTGACATCCGAGTAGCCATCGAAAATGCTCCCGCTGTCAGTATCCGCTGTTAAAGCCTCCAGCTCGGTCGCTAAATTTGCCAACATCATTGTTGTTTCGATCGTCAACATCCGACAAAGATTCGTCGATAAAACTATCAAATAATCCCTCCAAAACATACGACGGTAAATCGTCAGTTGAAGTAAAGCCGTCCGCCATTGCGGTAATGACAGATTTTGATAATCCATCATTAAAAAACGCGAAAATCTCCGTAAAATGATATTGAGTGATAACAAACGATTGCCGTTACTGAATAGCTAATTCATTCGCCATGACAACCGTATATAACAAGTGGCTCCACTTAGTGGATAATTATGAGTAAAAGCGATCTAAATGGTGAACGTAGCCAATGCCAGTATATAGGCCTGTAGTACTTTAGCGTCACACACCGCGAGGCCGGTATACCGGCCTGTCGTACTGAAATGGTTAAGATTACGATTATGGTAATGATGATGATTTTCATGATAATGGTTGTCATTGTTATTATTATTATGATTATCATTGTGAATGTGATTCTGACTGTGATTATTATTGTGATAATTATAATTATACAAATATATTATAATTAAGATAAACATGATAACTATGATAATCATAATAATAATTGTAATCACAATAATCATGATAATCGTAATAATCATATCACTCGTCATAATCATAAAAAATCAAACTAATTAAAATAATCATAATAATCACAAAAATAAAACTTATCACAATTATTACAATTATCAAATAATCACAACGATCACAATAATCACAATTATCACAACAATCACAATAATACAAACAACTTATAAAACACGTTTCCCACACTAGCGAGTACGCTCTGCAACTCCTAGTTTGGTTTCGCCACACCTGGACATGGATACAGATTGTCTTTCTGAGCCTCCTTCACATACTCCTGGATGGACTCGTGCAAGTACCATTGTCGCTGTGCACTCATGCCGGGTGCTGGCAAAGCGACAGTTGCGGTGGTTTTCAGTGCACTGTCCCCGCTGACCATGCTTGCGAAGACTGCCTCAGCTGAGTCGAGTGCGTAGCAACACCACGAATTGAGCCGCATAAATTCGGCCAAATCCGCCTTAATTTCATAATGCTAAGGGGGAAAAGGCTCATTAAAAATATAATTAAAAGCTACATTTTATTAACAAACGCTAAACAAAATTAAGCGTATTTAATTTGAAATAAGATGCTGCATCACTTGACAAAAAGGAAATTGTAATTTATGGCCTTAAGCGGCTACCAGACGAAAGCTTAAATCCAGATATGCCACGGGAATGGTCGACCGAGGTTCCAAACACGCACATACAAACACACGCACACTCGCACACACGCACACACGCACACACACACATATACACATTCATATACATGTAGTTCAAAGTTCACCTACTATAAGAACTTGACTTTTACATAGGAAGTAAGTTATGTACATTCTTCACAAGTTACGCCCTATCGGCCACGATGATTCAGCTACGACGCCTGCGCAAGACTTCATCCTTGAGTCAAACCGACGTTAAGTCGATACCCCGAACTAACACTTCAGCTAAGCATTTAATTGTAAATGGCTTGACGTAGTGAAGTAGTGGAGGCAGGCAAGAGCATACTCGTAGGTAGATCACGTTCAAGCTTTGGTCGTGAATCCTGGAATAGTAAAGTAACTTGAAATTATATTTTATCTCTACATAACCACGGGCGTCACGCACATGCGTTATCACAATGGTTTCACCCAATACAATAACATTTTTAATATCAGATGTGTTCAGATGTTGCTGTTTCACCACATAGTGCGCAATGCCTATAACAGTGTCGTCTCAACCACGACGTTCTTTCGTGCGGACAAATCGTCCGTAAAATAATAAAAGTATGTATGCTCGATTAAGCAAGAGTGCAAAAGGCAATCATAACTTATTAAAATTGTATTAGTACAAAAATATACAAGTGATACAAAGAATAAACATATTAATATTAATATTACATTGGTATTGATATTAAAAAAAAATTAAAAAAATTAAATGTATATTTGTAATGATAAGGTAATAATAAATTCATATAAACATTTTATTGGACTGACGAATTCCTGCTCTGCCCATACGAAATTTAAATATAATATTACACAGTTTCGGACAACAAGATCAACAAAACAGTTTTTACCGTATGACTTTATGCCACGAATTTGAGGTTTTCATAGCAATACTTAACAAAATTGCTATGTGTTAGTCTTAATTGGATTGCACATTTACCGCAAGGAAATCCATTAACAGGAAGAAGGATTGAAGGACTAATAAAGTATATCTTTTGTTTCAACTTAAAAATTAAAGATGTACTGATTGGTCCATTATGTGCATTAAAGTGGTATATATATATATATATATATATATATATATATATATATATATATATATATATATATATATATATATATATATATATATATATATATATATATATATATATATATATATATATATATAAATCTATAATATAATAGATATTAAGAGTTTCTGACACTGTCCCGCCTGAAATAACCTTTTATGACTGTCAGAAACCTAACCTTGCCCAGATTCGAGTACACTGTTGGACATTGTTGGTCTCCAATAGTTATCACGATACCGACATTATTTCCTACGATCAACCAATAAAATATTCACACGAAAGAAGATGATGAGCGGTGTCTAGTGAAGGTCTACATGACCTAAGTAGTATTGCCTACGCATGTACTTCATCTTGACCCAATATGTCCAAAGACTCAGCCAATCTGGACATAAAAAGTGATGAATGCTAGCAAATAAAACACCTTTGTTACCCAGATGGCACTTGCCGAGCTAGGTTACATTTTATTGTTGCGACAATAACGTTTACATGTCAGAACTAGATCTGCGTCCCGTTGATGTCAATGATGACAGAGCCGACGACGATGGATATGGTTAACGTATCCTCAATGCAACAATGGTCGCATTTTGTATACAGTGGATAATATTGATTTATTTTACAAACCAATCGAATTACAAGTGCACGACCCCATTTAAGTGGTGCTAAAATGTAGTTCGTTATAAACAATTGGCAATTGGTATTAGATCCCGTTCAAAATACGCAAACTATATAATATATATATATATAAATATATAAACCTCGATATATATATATATATATATATATATATATATATATATATATATATATATATATATATATATATATATATATATATATATATATATATATATATATATATATATATATATATATATATATATATATATATATATATATATATATATATATATATATATATATATATATACAGTATATAACGAGGTAAAGTTTGTTTGGTTTGTATAGATACAATGTCGTGTGAAAGTAGAAAAAGTTATTGTGAAGTGTGTTTGCTAATTAAGACAAGCAGAACAGTTGGTTTACATGTAGATTGACAAGTGGTGGCAATTTGCTTTTGTAAATTAAATTTAACGATTTCTAAGTCACGTACCGAAGTTACGGATTAACAGCAACCAAACATGTTTGCGTGAATGTGGGATAAAAAAATGCACTAACAATAAGTAATGCAATGCGATAGGTTTCATCGTATTGCAACATATAAGCTTGGATGGCATAATATTTTATAATGGAGAAAAGCTACACATGAGATACATACCATAATGTTGTTTCAAACTACAGGGTAATACTGCTCATAGAGATGAATCTTCTTTGGGTATTAAAATGGTAACGTAATCGTCTCCACAAACACACACACGCACACACGCACGCACGCACGCACGCACGAACGAACGCAGGCACGCAAACACAAACACGTAATGTAATGTAGGCAGGAAACAGCATATTTGTAGGTAGAACACGTTTCAGCTTTGATCGTGAATCCTGGAATAGTAAAATAACTGGACATTTTTTTTTATCTCTACAGATACACGGCCGTCACGCACATGCGTTACCACAATTGTTTCTCCCAATACAATGATATTTTTAATGTTAGATGTATTCAGATGTTGCAACTTCACCACATTGTGCGCAACAGTGTGGTCTCAGTCATGACGTTCTTTCATGCGGACAAATCGCCGAGACTTATTCATTACAGTGTTCCGCAGGGCTCGGTTCTAGGTCCGATGCTAATCAAAATATACATTCAACCTATCGTGGACATCTTCGAACGCCATCAGATCCGCTACCACATATAAGCGGACGATACTCAACTATACGCTGAGTGTCCGTCACTGAACCATGCTGACGCACTACGGAAAATCGACGAATGTGTACGTGATATAAGACGCTAGCTGAACTGCAACCATCTCCTACTCAATGAGACGAAAACAGAAGCCATCATTTTTCGTTCTACCACCGCCCCTTCGCCTTCTGCTATGTCCACTACCGATGTGTGTGGATCCGCAGTATTACTGACGTCCACGGTTCGTGACATCGGCGTGATACTTGACAGCGGATTTCACATGTCAGCTCAAGTATCGAAAGCTTGTCGTGCTGCTTATTTTAATTTATATCGCATCGCTAAGATACGAACAAGCCTTACCATCACAGCATGCAAGACTCTTGTTTACTCCCTCGTTACATCGCGGATTGACTACGGGAATGCTGTACTGCATGACATCTCCGACCGCCTCTTCAACCGTGTTAAGATGGTACAGCGGTCTGCGGCCAGAGTTCTTTTGCGGATTAGGCGGGGCGACCGGCGAAGCATGACAGCAGTGCTGCAACAACTGGTTGCCGGTCAACCATCGCATTGACTACAAACTACTCGTCATTGTGTTTTGCGCCCTTCATGACCGGACGTCGACTTACCTCGCCTTACTCATCACGCCGTGCGGTCTGCCGATCACGTCCTACTCACTGTCCCGCGCCCCAACCTCGAGCATTACAGCCGCCGTTCATTCTCTCGCGCTGGGCCAACTCTATGGAACGCTTGTTACAACCAGTAATGTCATAATCGACCAGTAATGTAATAATCGACCGGTAATGTAATAATCGACCAGTAATGTAATAAATCGACCGGTAATGAAATAATCGACCGGTAATGTAGTAAATCTACCAGTAATGTAATAAAAATGATGAAGCTAATCGTTATGATGGTGATGATGTTGATGTTAATACTGATGATGTGGAAGGTGATGATGAAGGTGGTAAACGATTATGATGATGATGACAGTTAAGGGGTCATCTTAGTGAAGATGATAATGATGATGACGACGATGATGATAATGATGATGATAACGATAACGATGGTGATGACGAGGGTGATAAATGGTTAAGATGATTATGAGGAAGAAAATGAAGACAATTAAGCGGTCTTAGTGATGATGATGAGGGTGACGAAGATGATGACATTGAGGGTGATAATTATTACGATTATGAGGACGAAGACAATGACACCTTCAGCCTCATCATCCTACTACTTCTCTTCGTCGTCATCATCATGTTTATGTTCACCCTTATAACGGCTAGCCATGCTGACACCCACTGGACGTTCACAAACGTATGATTACCATAGGCATCTCATAATGAGTGAGCCCGATGTTTTCTGGGAGGACATGTAGAATGCCGTTCATATAACATCTAAGGTAGCGCTAAGATAAACACTTAATTATCTTCATTTTGCTCCTCCTATTCCTCATCATCATTACGATTTATCGTCTTCATCATAATCGTCATCATAGTCATCTTCATCGTTTTTATTACATTACCAGTAGAGTTATTACATTACCGGTCGATTTATTACATTACCGGTCGATTGGTACAACCTGTAATGTAATAATCGACCGGTAATATAATAAATCGACCAGTAATGTAATAAAAATGATGATGATAATAATTAAGATGATGATGATGTTAATAATGATGATGTTAATAATGATGATGTTGAAGGTGATGATGAGGGTGATAAAAGATTATGATGGTGATGACACTTAAGGGGCGATATTAATGAAGATGATAATCATGTTGATGAATATGACGGTGATAATGATTATGACGATGATGATAATGATGATGATAATGATAATGATAATGATACTGATGACTATGAGGGTGATCATTATTAAGATTATGAGGACGAAGACAATGACACCTTCAGCCTTATCATCCTACTCCTCCTCATCATCGTCATCACCACCCCCATGTTCACCCTTATAAGGGATCAATTAAGGGATCATATCAAACAATTATTTAAGGGATCATTGAAAATGCTTAATAACTTATCATTATTTGATCAAATTAAGGGGTCATGTCAAACAAGTTTGGGGAAATCTCAAAATGCAATGTGATATTATATTAGAAACTTAAGTTTAACAGCAAAAATAATAAAATAAGGGAACAGCTGAAACAATGAAGGGATTATCTCAAAAATGTTTAGTAAGGGTCATTTCAATCAACTAAAATGTTCACCTAAACGATTCAAGTGCACCAAAAGTATTTTTAATTATGATTAAAATTAAGGGATTTTATCAAAAATAAGTTAAAGGATCATTTGAAAAGGTCTCAATAAGGGTCGTTTAATAATAAACTAGCTGATAATCTCAAAACATTATGAGGTCACTTCATAAAATCAAGTGGTCGTCTCAAAAAAAAAAATTAAGGGGTCATCTCATAAAATTTACGTTTGAGAACGTCGAGTGAGTGTCAGCATGGCTAGCAGTTATAAGGGTGAACATGAGGATGATGGTGACGATGAGGAGGAGGAGAAGCAGGATGATGACGCTGAAGGTGTCGTTATCTTCGTCCTCATAATTGTAATAATGATCACCCTCAATGTCATCATCTTCGTCATTATCATCATCATCATCATCATCATCACTAAGACTGCTTAATTGTCTTCATCTTCTTCCTCCTCATCATCATAGCCATTTATCACCCTCATCATCACCATCGTTATCATCATCATTATTATCATCGTCGTCATAGTCTTTATCATCGTCATCATCATTACCGTCATAATCATCATCACTAGGACTGCTTAATTGTCTTCATCTTCTTCCTCATCATCATCATAGCCATTTATCACCCTCATCATCTCCATCGTTATCATCATCATTATTATCATCGTCGTCATAGTCTTTATCATCATCGTCATCAATGTCATAATCATCATCACTAAGACTGCTTAATTGTCTTCATCTTCTTCCTCGTCATCATCTTAACCATTTATCACCCTCGTCATCACCATCGTTATCGTTATCATCATCATCATCATCATCATCATCATCATCATCATCATCATCAGTATTATCATAGTCACTAAGATGACCCCTTAACTGTCATTATCATCATAATATTTTATCACCCTCATCATCACCTTCTACATCATCATTATTAACATCATCATCATCACCATCATAATGATTATCATCATCATTTTTATTACATTACTGGTCGATTTATTACACTACCGGTCGATTATTACATTACCGGTGGATTTATTACATTACTGGTCGATTATTACATTACCGGTCGATTTATTACATTACTGGTCAATTATTACATTACCGGTCGCTTTATTATATTACTGGTCGATTATTACATTACCGGTCGATTTATTACATTACTGCTCGATTATTACATTACCGGTCGATTTATTGCATTACTGGTCGATTATTAGATTACCGGTCGATTTATTACATTACTGGTCGATTTATTACATTACTGATCGATTATTACACTACTGGTTGTAACAAACGCTCTACCGAAAGACCTGCGTCTGACCGGCTGCATGGACACTTTTAAAGCGCGTTTTAAGACTCATTATTTCAAACTATCTTTTAATGTTTAGTTATATATTCCACTCATATCATATTATTTATTATTAACATTATTCTTAATGTTCTACTATTATACTAGTTTATTATTTTAATTATTTATTCATTTATTAATTACTTTTATTATTTTTTATTTTAATTATTTATTAATTAATTATTAAGTAATTACTTATTTACTCATGCGTATGCTTTTGTATGTACATTGATAATTTTAGTTTATCTTTGCTTAGTACATTTTTGTTTTAATGAAGTTTAAGCTTGATACATATACGTTTAATTTTATTACGCCCATTTAATCCATTTAGTCATTGTAAACACCCTTGAACAGAGTTGTACCCTGGATATGAGTGTAAAAATAAAGTGTATTATTATTATTATTAAATACTTTTATGACTGTCAGAAACTTAACCTTCCCCAGATTCGAGAACATTGTTGGACACTGTCGGCCTCCAATTGTTATTGCGATGCCGACACTATTTCCAACGATCAACCAATAAAATATTCACACGAAAGACGCTGATGAGCGGTGTCGAGTGAAGGTTGACATGACCTAAGTATTATTGCCTACGCATGTTCTTAATGTTGACCCAATTTGTCGAAAGACTACCCCATTTTTGGCATAAAATGTGATGAATTCTAGCAAATCAGACATATTTGTTACAAAGATGGCACTTTCCTGACCTAGGTTACATTTTATTGTTGAGACAATAACGTTTACATGTCAGACCTAGATCCGCGTCCATTGATGTTGATGATGACAAAGCCGACGACGATGGATCTAGTTAGCGTATCCTTAATGCAGCAGTGATCGCATTTTGTATCCAGTGGATAATATTTTATTGTTACAAACCAATGGGATTACAAATGTACGAACCCATGGATGTGGTGCTAAAATTTACAATTGGTAATAGTTTCCATTCAAAATACTTAAAAAAAGTATATATATATATATATATATATATATATATATATATATATATATATATATATATATATATATATATATATATATATATATATATATATATATATATATATATTGGCATGCGGTGGCAATTTGCTTATTAAAATAAAACGTATTTACAATGAACACAGACTGTGTTTCACTACATTGAATCGTAAAGCGTGAATGTGGGATAAGAAAATGCACTAACAATAATTAATGCAATACGATAGGTTTCAACGTATTGCAACGTATAAACATGGATGGCATAATATTTTATAATGAAAACAACTACAAATGAGATATATACCATAATGATGTTTCAAACTACAGGTAATACTGCTCATAGCGATTAATCTTCTTCGGCTAATAAAATGGTAATGTTTACTGTTGCTAATCAGTTCTGACCAGTTCTCTATATCCACATTAACTTTAATTAATCAATTCGATACACCGCTGTACAGTGTTCGCCAGTGCATAATACCCTCATTAAGGCACAACTCCAACAGTTAAACACTCAATATCGACTACCGTCGTTTATGTGGAATTTAGGATTATGCATTCATTATCGATGCATTTAGTTTGAACTACGCTTCCGGGAATAAAAAACATGTTTGATCCAAAAAACTTTGATTGCAATGTGTCCTCAATGGACCTAGAAAAATAGTTTCAAGTCGAAGTGCTATGGAAATTTGCATGGAGTGGTTCCCGTAAAATGTAATGCTATATCAAATGACACATGTTCATTCGGTTTAGCGCGTTTCCAGCATTGACTAATTAATAAGTGATAAGGTTCATGCTAGTGCGACTGGGAGGAAGAAGCTAAATACTACCAATTGCAGTGGGATATATATCTTTGTGTGTGTGTGTGTGTGTGTGTGTGTGTGTGTGTGTGTGTGTGTGTGTGTATGTGTGTGTGTGTGTGTGTGTGTGTGTGTGTGTGTGTGTGTGTGTGTGTGTGTGTGTGTTTATATATATATATATATATATATATATATATATATATATATATATATATATATATAATGGTAACGTTTACTGTTGCTATCCAGTTCTGACCAACTCTCTATATCCACATTAACTTTAATGCGTCAATTCGATATACCGCTGTGCAGTGTTCGCCAGTACATAATACCCTCATTAAGGCATCGTCTCCAGCAGTTAAACACGCAATATCGACTACCGTCGATTACGTGGAATTTAGTTTACCATGTCACGCATTCGCGGATGTACTGAGAAAATAATGTACCTGAAAACGTTAGTAATTTGCATTTGATAGAAAACTACCACTTTTTGTGGGTTAATATGTGTGTGTGTGTGTGTGTGTGTGTGTGTGTGTGTGTGTGTGTGTGTGTGTGTGTGTGTGTGTGTGTGTGTGTGTGTGTGTGTGTGTATGTGTGTGTGTGTGTGTGTGTGTGTGTGTGTGTGTGTGTGTGTGTGTGTGTGTGTGTGTGTGTGTGTGTGTGTGTGTGTGTGTGTGTGTGTGTGTGTGTGTGTGTGTGTGTGTGTGTGTGTGTGTGTTTGTGTGTGTGTGTGTGTGTGTGTGTGTTTGTGTGTGTGTGTGTGTGTGTGTTTGTGTGTGTGTGTGTGTGTGTGTGTGTGTGTGTGTGTGTGTGTGTGTGTGTGTGTGTGTGTGTGTGTGTGTGTGTGTGTGTGTGTGTGTGTGTGTGTGTGTGTGTGTGTGTGTGTGTGTAAAGCAGCATAGCCCTGGTGGCTATTAGATGCAAAACAAACCAAGGTTTGACCTTCACATTAATTTTACATGTGCCAGTTTTGAAGCCACTGTTTCAAATGAATTCAACGCACATTTACATAGGGTTGTGGGGTCCATGTCCCCTTCTTTTCTGAGCTGTTACAATGGTTTTGAGAGTTGTAGTTCTAATGTTTCTCGTCCTTTTACTGTGAATCCGAGGGGATATTTAATACAATCATATAGTGCCTGGTGGGTTTGATTCCTCTCAAAATAGTGCTGTGTGCAAACATGTTATTGTTGGTGTCGTTATCTAAAGTTGCTATGCATATTTATTTATATGATACGCAGCTTCGCTTATGTTGACTGACGTACATACCAGTTGATTTATTTACATAGTGTAATTGTAGTCCTGAGAAAAAAACAGGTATACATTTAGATATATTATCTAATCAGATATTTGATTAATTCAACTTAAAATACTGTGAAAATACCTTATTTTGGACACGATTAAATCGTTTACATTTCACAGTGACTGTTTCTAAGTAGATATCCTGCAATTGCAACTATGTTCTTCATTTCTCGTTTCCAGTAATTGGATTTGCTTTCTTGCTCTTTGAAGAACATCTTTATCTGTACTATTTTGTGTCCAATAATTGTTTGTATTTTCTTGAGTAACCATAGCCATGATATTGTTTCTAATATGTCATCATATCATGCTTCAAATCATGTAAATGTGAATCCGCCAATTATCAACTAGCTGCTTTCACACCTACTGTTGATGAAGTGAGAACAATAATCTTATTCTCTCAACCAATACTATTCAAAGCATGCCTTCATTCTTTGATTAACCCAATAATAACTATTATAAACACGTCACTCTGCTCAGTCATGTTTCCAGATGATTTCAAACAAGTGGATATCATCCCACTTCTTAAAAGGATATCTCTGCCTAAGGATGACCTAAACAGTTACAAACCTATTTCTAACCATAGTTTTATTTCTTGAAAGAGTTGTTGAAAGCCGCCTAAGGCATCACATCGGGTTAACTTGTTTATTTAAAGTATCATAATCAGGATACAGACAATATCACTCTATAGAGACTGCTCTCTTAAACGTGCGCACTGATGTATCCCTAAACATGGACAAAGGAAAATAACATCCACTACCATGTTAGATTTATCTGCTTCCATGGATAACATCGATCATACCATTCTTATCAAACGCTTGTCTTTGTGGTATGGTGTATCTGGCACATCACTGAGCTGGTTTTCACAAATTCCGACTGATCGACAGCAAATAGTTAAAATAACTGACTGCCTTTCAACACTACTTCCTACTTCATGTGTTGTTCCTCAGGGTTCTGTTCTCGGACCATTTATCGTCATTCTCTACATTACTCCGTTATGCTTTGCTTTGTTATTCTAACTCATAGCTTGGATGACCACCTTTATGGAGATGATACACAAATCTACCATTCTTTGGCTACACCTGACACTAATCATTCTCTAATCCAGGTCAGGGATTGTCTCCAGGACTTTTTCCCCTAGATAAATGATTGTAAATTAAAGCTAAATACGGAAAAAGGAAAATTTATCATCATTGGTACACAGAAATAGCGTGACAAAATTGAATGTTTTTTTCCGACACCCATCCTGAACTAGAATTTCACACCGAGAGCCTCAGCACGGAATTACCTAAATTAAAACTAATTAAAATTTTAGGCAGTATATATTTATCAATTGTGTCGTTGTTGTTTTTCTCACATTCGTGATATTCGCCGTATCCGCCGATATGTGCTTATCTTTATGTTGCGAAAACTATTGCAACTGCTCTCGTTAGCAGTAGGCTTGACTGTTGCAATTCCCTATATCATAATATTACTCTCAAGGATATCATGAAACTTCAGCGTGTGCATAATCGTAAAAAATCGCCTCGTTTCTCACACTCGGTACCACTTCTAAAATATCTACGTTGGCTACCGATTCGACATCGCATTATTTTCAAACGTTGCACTATTACATATCAAGCACTTTCACTTTTCAAAAGTTGCACTATTACATATCAAGCACTTTCACTTTTCAAAAGTTGCACTATTACATATCAAGCACTTTCACTTTTCAAAAGTTGCACTATTACATATCAAGCACTTTCACTTTTCAAAAGTTGCACTATTACATATCAAGCACTTTCATCATGGCAACCGGCATGTTTACATTCGGTGCACACTCCCGCAAGAAAGGCTAGGCAGCTTCGAACATCTACTTCGCATTTATTTGTTATTCCCAGAATAAAGACAAACATCCGAACTAGAGCCTGCTCAGTTGCTTCACATACTTTGGAAGATGCAGCAATCACGTGTCAATGTTAAGTCACGTGAAGATATATCAACATTTCGGCATCATCTAAAAACCTACATATTTGACCTGGCCTATCCTCCTTAGCCCCTCAGCGCACCTCAATCACTGTTGACAATTCGGAATTGAATTTGGAATAAGATTTGCCTTAATATTACCCTTTGCATTAAGATTACGCTTTGATATTGGTGCGCTGCTTAGCTCGGTTTTCTGAGGATTTTGGCGCTATAGAAATTTTTTTTATTGTATTGCATTGTATCCATTTGCTTAGACATTGTCCATGTTTCACTCACACATAACAATATGACCATATGTTTTAGACCTTACACCTCTCAAACAGGACCTATGCGTTTTCATTATTGAATACCAGCATCATATAAATACTGGAAAAAAACTTGAAGTTAAAACGAGTAATTTAACACTTGGCACCTTGCCAAGTTTTAAATTACTCGTAAAATTAAATTAAATTAAATTACTTGTATTCAAGGATGTATCCATTGGAAAATAAATGTCCACAATGCACCTCATTGTTTTCACTTTTGTAATTCCCACTGTACAATGCGACTAGATCGCAAACCTATCAGCATTAATTAGAGTCTTATCAATCATCAAAGATATATTGGAACGAATCTCCAATATTTTTTCAAGTCGCATGTCATGCACATACGATACGCAAATATGTCACAGTACCGCGACGCATCCCCGATTTATGTGTAATGAAATATCATTTACAAAGTTATTATATCAACACATGGTATGAGGGACTTAGTAATGGATGACACGAGTAAAGTTAATAAAGTAACAACATCACTCGACTACGTTTGATTGTCGTAGGATAACGAGATTAGAGGAAGAATGTAAAGAAGCAGCACAATTGACAATACGAGGAAAATATATATAACCAGATATGTATGTTGTAACAATATGAAGAAAATATACGAAGCCAGACATGTGTGTCGTAACACAGCAACATAATATCGGCGCTTTCACAAAACAAAATTATAAATTAAATGAATCACCATACACAAGGCACACGTGAAATTAGTTCGCCTGAGAAGTAATGCATTTGGGCAGCGTTAATGCAAGGCAATTATAATTCGTACTTTGAAAGGCTACAATCACAAATAATTCAGATGCAACACAAAGACAGCTGATGAGCCACACTGCAAGAATGTAGTGTCCTGATTACGGGATTGCTGCAGCAGTGCCTCTTGTAGTCAAACAACGAACTATGTTGAGTTTGAACACACACAATCCTCCTCACGGATCCGATATCGGAGGCGTTGATTTATCAGAGCACCCACCGGCATATCCCTTTCTATGTCAAAGCGCATGCGCCATTATTCATTCCAACGCAAACGTTGTTATGATTGGCTACGGACGAATATGTCCCTCCTTCAGGGACGCAACTGTGCCACGCGTAGGGAATCCAAACCGAAGACGTGGGTGTAAATTTAGGTGCTGAACCGCTATAAAAGAAGGAGCAGCAGACGACGACAATGCATCTACAACTCTGGAGACGAGCCGACGAACATAAGACGTTCTACGACTACTACTTCAGGTGAGGCCAGAATTTGGTGTAGGAGGGACTCGGGGGCGTATAATAATGTATGAATAATATGCTGAATATAACATTAAGACACGTGTCGTAGGTGTACTGCTCCAGGCAGGGCCCTCTCTATTAACGGTAAACGCTCTGCCGAACCGTGAGCGGGTTAAAAGAGATTATATGGTTGTCTAGGGTACAATTACAAAAGTTATATAGTTAGCTTAGTGATGTTGTGTTGAGTGGGTGAGGCAAACACTTATTAATTATGTTTACTTGCGGACGCATCTTGGGCAATAGTAATCATATTGCTACAAGCGTAATACTGTTTTTTTTTGCAGCTAACTGAATTTGCTAAGTTAGCAGTGGTGTGCCATACAGTCGAAATGATATGGTGCAATATAATTGGGAGGATTTGTGCAAAGAACAACATTTAATTTAAAGTAATATGTCACATGATGATTTCGCATGGCACTTTCGTCTTGGACCCGTGTTAAAAAATAAAATGAAGAAGAAATTATTGAAGCATAATAATAACTAATTGATATCACTTCAACAATGTGATTGTCGAGGCAGCTAAATAGTGCACATCTTGTTTTCAACAGAGAAACCATGGCGTGGAAGACAATTGGAATTCTCCTTGTTGCTCTGGCCGTAGCATCTGCAGGTATGAAAACTACACGATATTATTGTCGTCTCCTTAGTTCCACATTGCAGAGCCGATGTTATGTTGCATAAATGATTATAAGATATAAAAGTTTGCCTAATTAAACTAACAAATGTGTTAATCGATAAATACTTGTGATATGAACGTTTGTCTATGTAACAATAATGCTACTATCAATGATATAAACGTTGGGTATTTCTTAGCGTTACGCCACCTATTATAATATTAAATAGCATTATATTATTACTGTCATGGTTAGTATTAAAACATGTAATATATATATATATATATATATATATATATATATATATATATATATATATATATATATATATATATATATATATATATATATATATATATATATATATATATATATATATATATATACATACGTTCACCATAATTACTTATTAATGTGTTGCAATTTCTAAATGTACCTGTTCTGTTGATGATGACTTATCAAACATATGGAAACTGTTGATTTAAACAAATCTACACTGAACTGTTAAACACTTCCATCATACCTTTCGAATCATACTTTAATCTTTTATTCATAGTCAGTTTACTAATCGATGGGAATATGAAAACATACTATTTGGTGTGTTGCAGTCCCAAGGACATGCTACCAAAGTGTCGAGTCCTACAGGATGCCGTGGCTTCCTTCAACACTTTATGTCGATGACCCGTTGGCCTTATTTGCCGCCGGACTGTTGCGCTCCAACCGACCAGGGTCGCCCGTTCGATGCTCAACGTACGTCGAATTATATGCGGCATTGTTACTTGATTTGCAATCTTGATTTTATTATATCAGTATTAGTTGAACAGTTTCTAGTTACCTACGTGGAACATCCGATGCATGATTGGAACATGATTGTTTACGTTTGATTCGTTGAGTAACAGGAAAACAGGGTAATTGTCTAACCCTTCAGCCATTTTTTTAAAGACCCCTTTTACCCAGGTATTTAACCAGATCAGAACACGTGAGGTCAGAACGCCTTGGCATGATATCTGTTATCTAAACCATCCACCAGAACGTTTTGACATGATATGTGTCATTTACACTATTCGCCAGAACGCGCTAGCATGATACGTGTTATCTAAACTATCCTCCACAACGCTCTGGCACGATATGTGTTACCTAAACTATCTGCCAGAACTATAAGGCATGATATGTGTTTTATAATCTATCCGCCAGAACGCTCTTTCATGATATGTGTTATCTAATTTATTCGCCAGAACGCTCTGTCATGATATATGTTATCTATGCTATCCGCCAGAACGCTCAGGCATGATTTGTGCTATCTAAACTATCCGCCAGAATGCCTCACTGGAACATATGGAAGTTCTCTGCATTTTGGGGCTGGGTTTAGTTGTACTAAGTAGTAGTCGGCATGGCGCAATGTTCAGCGTAGTTGTCCTTTGTATTACGCAGAGGAGTGTCATCTCTGCTACGAGAAGACAAAGAGCACTCCTGGCTTCGCAGCTGATCCCAACACCTGCCAGAGATTCGTTATGTGTGAGCCGGACGGCCAGGGAGGCTGGAACACCTTCAACATGACATGTCCCGTGTGCACGTTCTGGAATCATATATTATATTGTTTTTCTGGTGAAACAACATGTATACGCATAACATACGTGCGTACGGTCATACCTGCATACGAGTGTATCTTCATACATGCGTGGCTGCATATATACATATATGCATACCTTCCTGCACACATACCTGTACATGTGTACAAATGCACAGGTGTACACATGCACACATACACACATATACAGGCATGCATACCTAAACACATGCACACGTGCACTCATGCATAATCTGCGCAACCATCGTAAGTCATGGAAGTGTTAAATGGTAGGTGGCGCCACTAGTGGGGAGTTTGCTCGCTCACATGTCAATCATTTAAATTAGACACCATATAAAAACGAGTAATTCCTCATTAATGCAATACGTATTTTTACCTGACTGGCGTCACCACAGTTGCCGTCACGCAATGTGATGTGCACTTCGAAGTTAGTCGTCGATTTCGAGAGATTCGCTCTGAGGACGAAGTCCAAAAGATTGTGTGATGACGTCACCATCCTCAGCAGAGACGACGACGTGTTCTGCAGCTACAAATCAAGAAGCGAACATAATGACATATTATATGTCTATCATTACGTGTTTTTACAGAATATAACTAAAATGTTTAATTAGTTTTGTTTAATAAATGCTTACGTAGCGAGGCCGTACTGGAATAGATCATCCAAAACCTCAATCTAATATAACCTGTCATAAATGGCATGTCGAGAGGTCTTAGCAAATCAGCCGTAATGGGAATTTAAATGATCTATATATTCCTACAATTTTTCTCTAGAATTGAGTCCACAATTTTCAGCGCATAGTACAACATTGTATTAAAAACTAAATAATATATAGAATATTTTGTAAATATTGTATATAATATGTTTTGAATTCTTCACAGTTGTGTCCACAAAACTCTTGTAGACGATTTGGGCAGCTTTGGCATAAACTCAAGATGCGTGTCGGCACGTTGTGCTTACAACGCCAAGTGAAGTGAGTTGTTGGTATCGCGTACGAGCATCTAACTCATGCAGTATGACGATAATTCACATATGCATGACACCAGCCTGTCTCCGACATTGTTCTCTAACAATGCATAATGCTGATGCATCGTGACCATATTAACGTACTTTCATTTGTTTGAAACGTTACGTTACTGTCGCAACATTTAACCCAGTTGCAATTCTACGACACAATCGTAGCCACTAAATAGCCTTGTGAATTGTTTATGGAATGCAATACATTATGACGCTATACAGGGAAACATGGGGCGTGGTGTTAACGCTAAGCATTAGTCGCCAATATTGACATCACTAATATGGTAATAACGTGACTTATGCAGGAACAGTTGTTCCTTCTTTCTATATAATAACACAGAATATGCAAATAAAAAAGGGGATATATAGTAAACATTTATTGACGAGATCTGAGTACATGGCGGGTGGGAGTTTCTAGAAATCTGGTGATTTGATGTGGGTTAACCGAAAGATCAAACGTTTGCATCCACGGGACACCTATAAACAATTTCAGATAACGTTTTAATGGATCTATTTGTAATAAAAATAATAGCGATCGTGCGGAGTGAGAACATCTGATTGTCCAAAATTCGATTTTTATGGTCCATCCTAATACGCATAAATATAAATAAATACATATGTGCATATACACACATCCTGGACATAGCATCTTTCCCAAACAAAATTATTTCCCGCAGCACATTTCAAGCAATGCTCAGGTGTGGAGTATGACTGACCTTTATTGCCACGTGGTGACTGAACTGTGAACAACACGGCGACCTGCCCTATTCAGGAGCCACCTTTTAAAATACTTAGATAATTGGAAAACAGCAAATAGATCGACAGACCGCGTGATCTATTGCGCTCTGTCGAAAAGGCCCATACTTGTCAAGCACAGCTTGGAGTCTCCAACTCTAGTCACTCAAGGAAATATTGCCATATTTTGCTGCTGTGTTGATTATTTAGCGGCCATTTCGAAAATGTCAGCCATCTTGGAATTTCAATTGACTAAAATCCTTTATAGGATAAACCAACAGTGCGTATGTGATATTTACGTTTCGTCATTTGACAAGTTCACCCTTAGCTACACAATAATTTTGACAGAAAATATTGCTTTTAGCGGCCATTTTTGGTTTATGCAAATTTACTCTTTCCCCACTCCTACATGGTTTTGGAAGGCTTGGGGAGTTGGTTCATTTAAGTTTCAGAAATGATGGCTAAGACAATAAAATGATGAAGAAAAAACCACATGCAGTGGGCAGTAGAAAAGAACCACGAGGAACACCACACGAAGTGGGTAGTGCCGCAGAAAAGCCTATAGCTATCTTCACTCTTTGGTATATATTAACTAAGTATGATAAAAACCAACCCAGGGCTGTTCCAAAGATGCCATAGCACTCTGATAAGCGTTTAATAAGTATGTTATGGTTAACATTATCAAATGCTGCAAATAAATCAAGCATGGGAAAGCGCTGTTACTTACTGTTACCTTTGACCATATTTATATTAATATAATTGTGTACTTTTGAAAGAGAAGTCGCTATAGAATGAAGCTTGTTTTTTAAGAAGTATGCTGACTGGCGCTTGTTTGACAGGAAACAGGTCAGAACGGATCAACTTCCAGTGTAACGCCACCTAGCAGAAAACCGATGTATTAAAATTTAGGGGTCACAAACTCCCTAAAAATGGCATGAAATTGCAAAAAAAGACTTTCAAAATGTTCTTGCATTGACCCTCTCGATTGGCCTACCCAAGTGTCATTTCTTCCCATTTTTATTATTTGAAAACACGACAGAGGCATTTGTTTCAACGATCAGAACGTATCTACCGAGTCAGAGATACAACATACAACTTCTTACATTCCCTCTCATTCAATGTGAACATAGGTAAATTTACTACATGTCTGAAAATGAGTCATTCAAAATTGTCAGAACAAAACTGCGGAATATTAGTATTCTGCTAGCAAGGGTTCCATCAAACTCATTCCGCTGTAAAGTAGGGTTATTATTAGTACATACGTTGGCATCAGCGACGTGTCAAGAACTGCTCATGCGACACATTGACTTAGACCAATCCCCACTTGCGTTTTGATGAAAGTTCAAGACGAGTGCAGCACATGTCGGTCGCGGCGGTCGCTGATTGGCCATTGCGTCAATAATAGATTCGTTTGTCATAAATTTCGCATACGTTTTGCGGAGACTTGTTTCAGATAGTTCACATTTATCTACATGATTATTCTAGTTCCGATTATAGACAGGATACGAGATTGTCTTTATTAAGGTTTTACCCATTTCTTTTGATAGTGAATATTCTTCACCATTTTTAAAGATCCATTAGGGTCTCTACTTTAGGTGGAGAGGTCTTTTGTTCAAATGTATGTACCTTTAGGCACACGTCCATTCGCCATCGTCACGTCGGGGCGGCATATCGTGAATTGCTAATATGTCGTACGGTTCAAGATGCACGTTTAATTTCTGACGAACGAAGTTGAACAATTTTGTTAACATTGCCGAACTATCGGTGATTGAGGGTGGCTCGTCGTCTGTTGTTGATGAGTAACGCATGTTGTGCTTTGGCGTGTTGCAGTGATCGCAGCGTAACTGTGGAGGTTCACTCCCGTAATGATGGTGTTCTTTTTACCATGGTTTATTAATATTTGTTAACCTGAACTTCGAGTTTGTTAATACGATCGTCTTTTGCTTTGATGATGTCAAGGAGTTTGGAAATGCGTTGAACAAGATTTAACAAGATCTAACAAGATTACCATCCAAGGCAAAGGCCCAGATGGCAAGTGGACAAGGAAGCCATTGGTTTATCGAGAGTCCAACATTTAAAATTTATGTGTAATCCGCCCTCCTGATATATGTGTCAACCTTGTTTTTAAATATATTCACGCTGCTATCTGTTACACAATATGTAGATAATTTGTTACATTCGTTGGTTGTCCTCGGTATGAACCAGTACTTCCTGATATCCAACTTACACTAATACTTTACTAATGCTATTTAATGTCCTCTAGTTATATTATCTTTCTTGGGTGAGAAAAAAATATGCAATCAATATTGTCATACCCATTCAATATCTTAACATTTTGATTTCCTTTTAGCCGCCTTGTATCTAGGGTTGTTAAACAGCATTTTGTCCCTCTGTATTCTTTCAAGCGCTTTTAAATTCTTCTTACGATACGATATCCAAGCTTGTATACAGTATTCTAAATGATGCCTAACTACTGCTTTATACAAATGTATACTTTTTTCTTTGTATGTTATTTTTCTACTTGATCCACCAAAAAAATGTATTACCCTTTGATGCTGAAATACCCCACTGCTCCGAAACTTTCATATTATCACGTATTACTCCTAAGTTCTTTTCTTTTACAGCAATAACTTGTCCGTTGTCTTGTTTCGGTTTTTATTTCTTCGAAGGATTCGCACAAAAAGTCCAGATATCGTCTGATTTCCACTGTCGCCATGGTTGGCGTTATTGTTGTTTGCGAGACTTTGTGGATAGGCTTTAAAATGTGATTGCAGCGCCCTTGGCGGATTGTTATGCAACTATTAATCACGTAAGACCACCCCATAGCGACTATATGCAATAATATAGCCTACTGGGTATTACTGCCTACTTTTCTCCAAATGGTACGCTCCGCCACATTGTTTCGCACCTAGTTTTCTTCCCTGTTAACAATGGTGAAATACCTTTCACCTAAAATCACTGAACAATTAAAAAATCCAAAATTTCGCACGTACGCACGCGCACCTGTCACCACGCACAAAATTAATAGACGCTCCCCCTCCAAACTTTCGCACTCGCGCACTGCGCGTCTATACAATTAGATATATATATATATATATATATATATATATATATATATATATATATATATATATATATATATATATATATATATATATATATAGACGCGTAGTGCGCGAGTGCGAAAGTTTGGAGAAGGCATCTATTAATTTTAAAAATTGGCCCGAATCATGATCTGCCGCTCGACTGTATCATGTATCATGTTTGGACTGTATCATGTTTGGACTGTATCATGTTTGGACTGTATCATGAAAACAACTAGACATTTCACCACAAAAGTTGGTTGTCGTACCATCCCCTGGACCAACTCAACGACGGCGTCTATCTCAACGACGTGGTAATCCACGGGCGGAATTTCGTTGATCCTCTACACCCCGAGATCCATACTCAGAACGAGGAAAGCATGTAAATGAGAGCAAAGAGAAAACTGCGGAGACAGTTCGCCACTTCGCGACTCCTGTTCAACATGTAAGAGGAAGAGTTCTTATGGATGTTTCAAAATTAAATTCACTAAATTTTTTTTCTTTTCTTAGAATATTTGTCAGTGAAGTCACCTTTCCGGTTCGATTTTTGGGTGGCTTTTTAACATTAAATTATAATTTAGAGTTTTTCGTAAAATTTAATTGTAATTGTTTTAATTTTTCGTCTTTTCTTATACTGCGATAGGAAATATATGTCAGTGAAATCGCTTTTCCGGTTCTGTTGCCACCTTGATGTTGTTACAGCACATTTCGGATTATCGTCGTATTAACAACACCGGCTATTGCCGGAATAGCGTTGTTGTGGCCACTGAAGTGCGCAAAAACACAATATTTTTGTACAAATATACGTCAGTTTTGAATCTGACCCTGTGGGGAGTGATGCAAATAACACATTAGTATCGAAAAAAATAGGTGGCCGTAAGCGTAAACGTATACGTTTACTTATACGTTTACTTATATGTATACTTATACGTTTACTTATACGTATACTTATACGTATACGTATATATTTACATATACATTTACGTTTACGTATATATATATATATATATATATATATATATATATATATATATATATATATATATATATTATATACATACATACATGCATATATATATATATATATATATATATATATATATATATATATATATATATATATATATATATATATATATATAATATAATGAATATATATATATATATATATATATATATATATATATATATGTACGTAAATATATATATATATATATATATATATATATATATATATATATATATATATATATATATATATTCTGTTAAAATAAGAAAAGAGGTTGACTAATTTTCATATAGTTACCTTTATTATTTTGCGGAGTTACAATGTGTTATTGTATATAAACACACCTGTCAACAATTGTAATCATGCCATTCCTAAAGGTCAACTTAGCAGTTGCCCCACCTAGTGAGTCACGCAGAAAAGAACATGCACCAAGCAAATGAACATCGACTACGACGTGCTGATGCTCCACAGGCAGCGATTTCAAAGATTGCTTGGGATATAAAAACGTAATACATTCACACACACCAATTTATTTTATGTAATTGCAGCACACATGAATTCGAATTCAGCACTGATAATTTGTGCAATTGTTCCAACTTCAATAAATCCAACAAGGGTGAAAATAAATGCAGAACAAACAGGACAGCTATGGATGCAAGCAATAGTTCCAAATAGGTTTACATGATCCTTTTGGGAAGTACATAATAGCTAAATAAAACACACCAGCAGTGAAGGGTTAAACGATATAAAATTGGTACACTCGTACCTGGCCTCCGCGGAAAGGGGCACCTTTACAATTAATAATAATCCATGCAATCTCACCAAAGGCGACGATGTATGACATGTTGATCAATATAATCATCAGGGAAGCTGTCACAACGTGGACGCATCATTCACTTTCAGCCATACCTCCAATGTTCCAAACGTACCTCAAAATCTAACTTACAGGCTGTGCGTTGTATATATCTCATACATAACCGTAATGCAGTTTCTAGCCTGTATATGACTTTGATGAGTATAGTAATTGATCCGGAGATAAATCTTTTTTTCAAATTGAAACTGATCAAGGAAGAGGTTGCACCAATCCACAATGAGCATAGAACAGACTGGTTCATGTGGCTATGCTCAATACGGTATGGGAAAACATGCGCCGGTTTAATCATGACAAGATTTTGTCGTATCTCGGTGTTACCAAAATGCACAAGCAGTTCATTAATGCTTGAGAAAATCAACAGGTGAGCATGCATTCGTTGGTAACTAATTTCATTGAAAATATATGTATTTGTTTGATGTGTAAAACTTATACTGTCCCACTGTATTTTCTGCTATGGCATTGCATAATGTAACTCAAGCGTCTCGCAGTACGCTGCATGTATGCGTGAATTCCGTCGTCGACAACAATGACTGAATGCCAATGCTCAGACATAGCTGAGCAAACGTTTACGTATGGGGCTACCTCCATAGGCAATTTTTCAATCTTGCTCTGTAACGCAATCGTACTTGCCCCCCTCCCCCACATTGTTAATCCGGCACTGCAACACACGAAAAGCCATGAAAGGACCATTCTGAAAAGAAATGCATTGAGATCATTTACACTAATTCAGTATCAGTTCGATTTCACATAGTGATCTCACTGGCCCGTATCGTCCAAAGACGCGCACAATGACGTAGTCACAGCCTCGTTTATTGTCACAGGTGAAGGAGCAGACAGTGACGCCGTTTACAGGTGGTTCTGTCTCCGTCACTTGGCACCGCTTGAAGTAGCCGTCGAACGGGCCGGCGTTGAGAGGCTTCTCCTCCGTGTAGACGTGAACCTGGACAACACAATTCAGAAAGGTCGTCATATTGTTCTCTCTTTACGTTATGCATAATAATAATAATATTAATAATAATTAATTTTATTTAATCGCTGCTTTCCAGAGAACGACCATGTGTAATAATGTGTAATTTTTCAAGAATTGCCATATATATATATATATATATATATATATATATATATATATATATATATATATATATATATATATATATATATATATATATATATATATATATATATATATATATATATTATATTGTTTCTCTGGCCGAGTAAATTATATAGAAAACACACACACACACGCGCGCGCGCACACACATACACACGCAAACACACACACATAAAACACACACACACCTCACACACACACACACACACACACACACACACACACACACACACACACACACACACACACACACACACACACACACACACACACACACACACACACACATACACAATACGTGCGTACGTGCACACCTGCACACGTGCGTACCTTCATACCTGTATGAGTGCATATATGCATACATGCATATCTGCATACCTCCATGCCTGCACTCATGCACACATGTACACAAGCACACATGCACATTTACACACGTGATGAGTAGATTGCTCGCTCTAGTGTCCATCACTTATATTATACAGCCTGTACACACGAGGTTTTCCCATTAAAGCAACACGTTTCTTTTACCTGACTGGTGTCACCACAGTTGCCGTCACGCAAGGTGATGCGCGCGTCGAAGATAGTCTGCGATTGCGAGAGATTCGCTCTGAGGACGAAATCCAGAGGATTCTCTGAAGACGTCACAGCCGCGCACGTGGAACGGTTATGGTCAGTGAAGACGGCGCAGTCCCCGAACTCGCGAAATCCCTCAGCAGAGGCGGGTGCTGCAGCTGTACATCAGTATGCGAACATAATGGTAATTTATATGATATTGTATATCAGCGTGACATGTCTTTTTACCTAGCAGAGAACTTTACAGCATTATTTAATTCCAATGGGTGGACGTTTGGATATAATATTAGTTTGGTCTCAGAGATTTCTACGTGGCGAGGCCGTATTGGAATATATCATCCGATGCTTCAGCTTCAGAAAGAACCTGTCATTAATGGTATGTCACGTTTTGTAAGCAAATTGGTAAACTGTCAAATACACTATGTAATGACATTAGAACTTGAGGCAACTGTAGAACTAACATTGTCGTCAGCCATCAGTGTCAGTATTAAAGTTCTTCGTATTTTACTCAATTGGCTTAATCAACAAACATAAAAAAATTGTAGAAGAACAGGCAATTTGTATACAAACAGCGTCATCATCACCAGCAGCAGCATCAACTTCATCATCAGCATCATCTATCACCATCATCATCGCCGCCATCATCGTCGCCATCATCACCACCACCAACGCCACCATCACCTCTACCATTAACGATAACATCGCCGCTACCATCATAATCAGTCGCAGCCGCTGCCGCCGTAGCAGCAGCCCCAGCAGCAGTAGTAGCAGCAGCAGCAACAGCAGCAGTAGCAGCAGCAGCAATAACAACAACATCATCATCATCAGCAGCAGCAGCTACAACAGCAGCAGCAGCAACAACAACAAAAACAACAACAGCAGCAACAACAACAACAACAACAACAGAAGCAGCAGCAGCGGCAGTAGCATCGGCAACAGCAAAGGAGCAGCAGCAGCAATAACAGTGGTATTGATAGTAGTAGCATATGCAGTAATAACAATTGCAACAGCAGCAACATTTGCTATAATAACTGGTGTTGACAACGATAATATACTATTATATCAGCTTACCGTTAAACACTTCAACTTCTGCCAGGTGGAAGTGATTGTCAACATTCGCATCCACGAACAAGTAGCGCCGTCTGGCGTACAGTGGATGTGTACACATTAGACTGACGGTTTCTAATCTTCCCAATGGTCCGTGTGTGGCACATATCAGGTATGGTAGTTTGAGTGGTGAGTTGCCAATTCTCGGGTCCAGGTCCGTCAGTCCCACGGTGAAGTTCTTTATTCGATCTACACGAAGCGGGCATAAATAATAGAGTACGGAGCTATCCGTAAAGAACGTCACGCTTATTTTGACTTGTATACACCGCCAATCCCTTGTCACGATCACCAACACACACTCGCCCCACGTAATGGTTGGTAACGTTTACCCGGACACCTGAGCGTGACGTACTTTATGTAAGCGTGTAGAAATTGGAATGTGTCCGTGTAGCTCGGGCAGTTATCCGTACACGTACACGTTTAGTGCGCTGAACCTCTCTATTATTGATGCGTCCTGTTATCGCCTGACTGGACTAATGGGCATTGTGGTCAACGCTTAGGCCAGGTGCACTTGGCTGGCAGTCTATGAAAATGAGGGCAACTTGATTGTCTAAGGAGACGTCTTAAATAATATATACTAACTAACCAATACGAGGCAATAGACAACGTGTGACAGTGGAAAACCGGAGACATGCATATTGGCAAGGACGCGGAATGACAGGAATATGTCAACGGCCTACACTGGCTGTGGCAGGAGTGTAGATATGAAGAACACGAGGCATAGTTTTCTAAATTCATACTACAACACATAGTGAATGTATGTCGTCTGCTGCATACTTTTGGCACGACTTTTTGCACGATTGTTTTTTTGTTGATATACAAGACCTAAAAGCATTGGATAGTTTGGGTAAAGTGAAAGGGTGCATACACGTAAACGTAACACATAGTGTTTTGACGAATGATCTTGCAGCGCGGTCATTCAGGTTCTCTGTCACGGTAAATTTGGACCGGAACTACTAAGCACCGCTTGAATAAAACTGTTTGAATAAAACAGTTTGGGCTGCCAAACGTAGCCAATGTATTTCAAATACAGAAAAGGCCTTAACCAGAACTGTAAAATAAAACAAAGTTGGGGGGGGGTGAAGCACTCGAACAACCATAGCCCAAACATAATCACATAACATTTACAGTAGATATCATCCTTATATGATGGGCGCAACGCCACGGTAATTTTGTAATATCCTTTTTCACCTTGCCATTATCTTCGCTGGGCGGCGCCATATTGTTCTGCGGGGGGCTCAGCGGCAGAGTGGTTTGAGTACGAGCTCTTGGCGCCGCGTTCACACAGTAAATCGATATGAGCGACGACGCATTACCTCTCGGAAAAATGGCCGAACGCAAGAAAAATCGGATAAAAAGAAAACTGTTGTGCACTGGATGGCTCCTGGATATATCAACTAGTACTACAAATGAAAGCAAAAAACTTTTTATCGACTTCCGAGGAAGAATTTGCAGCGGTAAAGGTGGTTGCAAATGCGGAAAAGATAATAAGACAAAAGCTTCGACGTCAGCATATATATGACCCACAGTAAATCGAAATGTATGAATACAATAAAGTGCGAGTAAGTGTTAATAGTTTGATATAATTACGAGTGTTTTCCAAACCGCCGATTTATTTTCGACGTGATCAGACATACCGTCAAGCGTCATACGTGGAAAACAATAACAATAACTCAGTAAATGTTACAGGATATACTGCAGCCTTATAACATGGGCCATGGCGTATGTACATGGAAATCATTCAAGAAAATAATTTGATATTATTTATTGACAGACTTAATAAATCTCAGACTCCTGCGTTCTAAATGCCTAGAAACCAAGCGGCAAGCGTAAGGCTAAGCCTAAGGGGGGGGGTAGGTGCATGGGAGAAGCACGACCAAAAGACAGTATAGATTATAGTGCAACAGAAGCCTGCTGTTGCTGGTTACATTTCAAATTCTTTATGGAAATATTTAAATATACAAATACTTTCATTGTGATTAAGTGCAAATGCAGTTACAAAAACTTTTTTAAAGTATTTAAATATTTAAGTAAAATGTATTTCACCCAAAGTCTAGCTGGAAAGGAAACTAACTAAGGCATCGCCATCTACCCAGTTGAACACTGTCAGATTACATGTCTGCTTTCTATAATGACACTTTACAATTTCTATCAGAATTCTTGTGATTTGACAATAAAGCCAAATTATATAAAATTAATTTGCTTTATTGATCAGATTAAACCCCACATGTAATAACCGGAAGTTCATAATGAGATGTATCAATTACATTTTATTCTAAGTCGACTGATAACACTGTAATGAATATTGTGGTGGGAGGGGGCAACTGTCGGCAACCCACAAAAGTATTAGTACAAGCTATACATATGAAGGAAGTATATCAGGCATGGGGTCAATTCTGTTTTGTCAATTCCAAAAAATCAATTCTAATTCCGCCTTGCAAAAAATCAATTCCAACTGTTAAAATCCTAGGCTAAAGAAAAATTCAAATCCAATTCATTTTAACGCAGTTTTATTTGTCACGTGTACACAATCATTTTTAATCATATATGATTAAAAAATTATTGTTCGTTAAATGCACACACACACGCACATATATATATATATATATATATATCAGGTTTGCCATAAAAAATCTTTAAAATGGCATCCAGCCATTTCGTATGTACTTTCTGCTGTGACACCTCTCCTGGATTTTTGCTAACAAAACCTGACATTGTGGACAGCCCTGTACAGTTGAGTCGTTAATCTGAGTTTTGAACAGTTTCCCCTTGTTTATATTGGGTCCAGGTCATTTGCCCCCCTCCCGGACATTTGCCCCTTTGTCACTTGCCCCTAGGACACTTGCCCCCCAAGACATTAGCCCCTTGCCTTATTCAAAATCTGGACATTTACCCCTGTCCGTATCTTCTGGATTATTTGTAAGGTTTTTTTAAGAAATGTTTTTTCACTTATTTTTTATTTCTGAATATGAATTCGATATATATATATATATATATATATATATATATATATATATATATATATATATATATATATATATATATATATATATATATATATATATATATATATATATATATATATATATATATATATATATATATATATATATTACCTAATTGCAATTAATGTTCTTTGTGCCAGATCAGCCAAGTAAATTACTTTATGTAGTTGGAGATGATCCTGTAATCAAAGGATTATCTTTATTGCAATTGTGGAAGAAGCCAGTGACATTAGGACCTGGACATGTTATGACAATTGAGGATATTTGAAAGAAGCCATCTCAAAAAGGTTTTTTTTGAAATGCATTTACCATGGAGTGACTCCATTTTCCTATAAAACTGGATGCACAAGCCAGAGTTGTCAGAATTCACTTATAACTTCACCATGGAAATTACTACTAGCATCTGAGGAGGTGAGAAGCTATGTTTTGAGTGTCATTCCTACACCAAGAAGGGGGACCAACAAGATTACTCTTCAATGGGAGTGAAGCCAGCGTCGATCCTGATCATGCAAGGGTGCTGTGGTCACTGATCTCCAGATCCAGAATGTGATCAACAAGATTGCCTGCAACCATGATGGTGACACGGCACAGATAGAAGCTGCCAAGGTCCTGACCTGAAAACTAAGGCAGCTAATACCAGGGGAACTCCAAACCAGCTGATCTCTGACTCATTACTGTCCACCACTGTTCGTGGAAGCATCACCCGAAGAACCAATCTTCCACCACTGATCTGACTATCAATGATACCTGGAAGACAACTGGTGACAAGATCATCTCATACACACTCCAGGGGGTAGGCCATTGTATTAGGCTATAGTGACTTTGACTTGTCATTGAATGTTATGTTATTGTAGTAATAATGATAAAACTGCAAATTGATTTTCACTTGTCAACTATCATAGAAAAAAGGGGCACATGTCCGGACGGGGGAGCAAATATACTAGGAGGCAGATGTCCGGGGAGAGGGCAAGTGTCCTAGGGGCAAATATCGGGGGGCATGTGACCGTAACCCATTCATATCGCTATCAGTTGTGGTATCATTGATATTTCATCAAATTTACTGGAAATCAACATCCTAATCTCCAACATGTATTCTCTATGGGGACATTTGTAATTACTACTAAGAGCAAACCTT
This sequence comes from Lamellibrachia satsuma, assembly GCA_033239005.1. Taxonomy (NCBI): domain Eukaryota; kingdom Metazoa; phylum Annelida; class Polychaeta; order Sabellida; family Siboglinidae; genus Lamellibrachia; species Lamellibrachia satsuma. The sequence continues at coordinate 100,354 of BSQZ01000074.1, read as the reverse complement.
ACAGCCACATGCAACAGCATTATACAGGTGACCAATGACCTGTTTAGTATGGGAAACTTGTGGGCTGAACATTAGGCTTGGATAATCAAGGGGCTGCATTCAAGTTGGGCAGGCGTCCTCTCTCACACAAAGGGAAAGAGCCCACAGGTGCTCTTAATTGGCAATCTCTGTAAATAAACCTTGTACACTGAGAAAGAAAATGAGGCCTGAATGGTCTGATTTTGGTTTTACTGTCTGTTACAGTGCTTGATTATATTATTTTTGGTCAAAATGTTTCAATAACAGAGTAGACAGTGTCTATGCTGTAATGTTGACAACTTCCTGGCTGTTATCAGATTCAGGGTGACATGCTAATAGCAGACAAATATGATTTTAAAAGTAATATAAGTAAATATAAGGGTAAATATTAACAGTATCAAGTCAATAATTCCAACAAAATCAATTGCAATTCCCAAAAAATCAATTCCAACATTTTTTGGAAAGTCAATTCCAATTCCGGAACTGGAATTGAGGGTCAGTTCCAATTCCGGAATGAAATTGACCACATGCCTGAAGTATATTCATGACAATATCTTGTCTCTGTGTACTACAGCAAAAGTCATGAACAGTATACTTGAATTGAAACAAGCTTATGTCTGTGGGGCTTTTGTCAGGAGGGATTTTGTCCATTCACCATACTATCTAGCAGATGCTTTCAGTATAATACCTAATAATTATATATATATATATATATTTATATGCAATGTTGAGTAGATAATATAATGCACTTTGCAGCTAGGATGCTACAGTTTTGGTTACATGCGTTTGGTTATCTTACCAGTGGCATTAGTCAAACTGACCAAACATATTCATTAAAAACATTAAGAGATCAGTGAAACACCCATTGGTTGAATTAACATGGCTCCATAGGGAAAATGCTTTTCCCTGTTGTTGATTACTTTATATATTCTATATTACACTGGCACTCTTATATTCTAAACATAATATATACAAGAGAAAGTTTCTCATATTGTGATTCATTTTTATTATGCAAAAGATGAATTTTGTAAAATGTTCAAGTCACTGTATGCGTAATTTTTTCAGATGAAGGATTCACAATTGGTTCATACAAGTACAGGTACTAGTTTTGAAGCATGAAGGATTCACAAGGTGATTCATGCAAAACAGGTACTAAATGTTCAAGCATCCAGCGCTACTACTGATGCGGTGGCACAGCACTACACCAATCTGATGCTGAACACACATACAACTGATGCATCCAATGCTAATCCGGTAACGATATTTCAAGTGCGACACTTCGCAAATGCTGCTGTAGTCATGGATGACATTATTGCACCAATGAAAGTTGATCATGACTACTACTATGTGAAGCTTCCATCAGATTCAGTGAGAATAAAGACATTGGTGTGGATGATGCACACTATGTGATAACAGCGACATAACCGAGGGTGACTCAAGCAGCTCCGACACCTATGAGAAAGAGAAGAAGTTTGTCATTCGTGAGAAAAAATTATGTCACTTTTCTGCAAATGCCACACACCAAACAGCCATAAACTGTGACACAGGTTGTACTCATGTCTGATCTATCAGCCAAGGTATTTCGGATACTGGGGTGTCTGTCAGAGGCAATTGTGCTGATTTCTACGCCTGGATGAGTGACAGGTGAATTGAATTTGTTAGGTGTACATCAGTCAGATTAAGTAGTGTATTGGTGTATATTTACTGCCATTAGTATATGGGAACAGATGGTTGGTATGCAAGTACTTTCAGTCAGAACAAGTAGTGTATTGACACATATGATTGGTGTACATTTACTGTCAGTACAAGTAGTGTATTTTGTAGAGAATGAGAAGCTTGGTTTACATTTGCTGTCAGTAGGAACAAGTAGTAGATTCAGTCAGAACAAGTAGTATATTGGATACACATGATTGGTGCAGATTCCAGAATGAGATGATTGGTGTACATTTACTGTTGGTAGGAACAATTAGTGTATTGGTATATATGATTGGTGTACATTTACTGTCAGCCAGAACAAGTAGTATTGTTACACATGATTGCTGTACATTTATTATCCAATCAGTAGATGAACATTGATGGACTCTCGATAAGCCAATGGCTTCCTTGTCCACTTGCCATCTGGGCCTTTGGCTTGGATGGCAAATCTTGTTAAATCTTGTTAAATCAAAACAAGTAGTGTATTGCAATTGGTACAGATGATGATGGCGAAATAGTTAAAATGCCTTGGCTTTATAAAGATTAATTATTTCCTAAGCTAAACTACTAGTATATTTGATATGTTGTGGCATAATAATGATGTGTGTAACTGTGATATCCATGTTCCAGGTTGTATTTCCCGGTGATTTTAATCAATGTTTAGTCTTGGTTTCAGTCATTCTAGTTAGCCTTATTTCTTTGGTAACTGTTTTTCTATGTGAATAAACTTTTGATATATTTTATGTTGGTCTCAATATAAATGAAATTGTGTGTAGTGACATGCAAGATGCTGCAGGTAACATTTTTGCTGACAGAAGTGGGATATGGATAAGAAGGCATTCACATCATTCAGTCATTAATATTTTAGTGGGAATTTTTGTAGTTTTCCAGGTTGTTTTTCGACCTGCTGCATAGTGTGGGTACCTCACAATTTGTCTATATCAGATTATCAGTACACTCACCTGTGTCAGGTCAATCTCCATAGCTAAACTTCCCATCCATTCAATTAGGTTCAGAATATACATCACAGATCCTTCCCACATCGCAGGATGGGATTACTTGTCTTGCCTTTCCTGAGTCTGAAATATCATTTGTCAGGGTTAGTTGATAGCACTAATTCTATAATTACCATAATAGTTGCAAAACTGTGAACATTACATGTTGTCAGTAGTTAATTATTGTTATTTAAATGATTACATTGCACCAAACAACAAGGTGTTGTGGTGTGCTACAGACAGGGTTGATTACAAGTACGAATATTAATGTAATCATGATTACAGTAATTCTTGCAATCACAATTACTAATGTAGTCATGATTACAATAATTATTACAATCACGATTACCGTAACATTTAAGAATATATATATATATATATATATATATATATATATATATATATATATATACAGGATCACCACATCACATTACCTAGTCAGGAATCGTTGACAGTCAAAGCGCTGTTGTAATTTTTCTTGAATCCAACGTCAACAAAGGCGAAGCCGACCTGGAGTCTAGAGCGTGACTCGCACACTCGGTGACACTTTACGACTGTCAACCGTTGTTTCCGTGTGGCCTGTCGAACTAGACTCTTCGTTTGTGGTTTCCATTTCTCCAAAGATAGACAACTATTACGGAAGTTCAGTAAACCACTAATTGCTAGTAGCAGATCTGGTAAAACTGTCACAAGCGATGCATCTATCTTGTCAACAAGTAAAAAATAGTTCCGGCATTCCGTTATCGCATATTCTCATTGGTTAGTGTGTTCGAGAAGTGTGGCGTTTTCCACGATTTGTTGCGTGTTTTGTTGTAATTTCTTTAACTTTTTTATTTGGAGCGAACATAAACGCTATTTTGTTGACGTGTGTAAACACTTGTATATATATATAACAGAGAACAATATCTTTTTTCGCTCTAGAATGCCTATTTACGAAATAAATCGCCAAAAAATCGAACATTTACATTGATTAGATATACGCGACTCAAACCACTCGTTTCGACAACAAGATGGCGATACGCAGTGATGCATTTTGTAGATTTTTGTCTCGAACAAATCAGTTTTTTAGTTTATCTCATAAATTAGCAGGTATCTGTCACAATTAATGCAAAGTTAGATAATACATATTTAAATACACGGCATAACACAAAATTGCTTCAGTTCCCCTTTAATACTAAACAATGATGTAGAGTTGCTAAGATTAACTTATATATATATATATATATATATATATATATATATATATATATATATATATATATATATATATATATCTAATTATGATACATAGTGTATTTATTTAACTGTTTAGCTCATATAAAGGCAGCGTATTTATAAATGGAAACGTGCATTATTATGATAGTGTTAATATGATTGCGTAGCACAGGAAAAGGTTAAACAAGATAAATCGGGGACTATTTGTGTTTACTCAATGCATGCTTTGTTTAGTGGTATGCTAGAATTGCCTACCAATTTGAACATAAATAGGCCAACCATCACCTTTACATTCTTATACAAAGTTTATTTATTCGGAATCAAAAACAAGTTTCTGACTTGTAAAAGTTCGTTAAACTAGCTTGCACACCCCATGACAGTTTGCACAAACACTTACGTATGTATGAACAAAACGTCGTCACAAATGTGTTACAGATTAGCAAGATGTTAAAGTTTTGATAGATTTTTAATTTTGAAAGTATATTTTTATCATTACTCTACACCAAAGCAATGATAAAAAGGTAGTTGGTCAAGAGAGTATACAGTTATAGAGGATTAGTATTTCTTGAATGTATGGCATTTTATTGGCTGTGTTACAAAAATTATCAGTCAAACCTTGTTATAGTAACGTGGCTACCAGGGCATGACTCCATTTATTTTTATTAATGTCCCTTATACAGGTATTTTTTAAACAACAAGTTGCCTTTCGGGGTTTTTCTTGAAAGTTTAGTATTTAGTATTTGGAATTATACGTTACCGTGAGGGAGAAAAAATTAGTCACGCTTTTATAATAAACTATTAAAATAATATGTATTATAATATTATTTTGTAGAGCAACATATTAGCAACAGTGTACAAGCAGGAGTAGACAGGCTACTCTACTTGTGGCATACTGCTAGCTTACAGCACCTTCCAATTACTTCGAATGTAACGTTTTTGAAGGTCCAACAACGATTTTTCGGTTTTGAAATAAGTCTCATAGGCAATCATATATGAGTAGTCAAATGTTAAAATGGCGTGTAAGCCCTTTTGCAAATATGCACTTCATATATATATATATATATATTATATATATATATATATAATTGGGCACCCTTATTCTAGTAACATATGTTACTTACTAAAGGCATCGTGGTCCAAGTTGGTGATGCGTACTCCGGTGACACGGGTTCCCTCCACCCCGAAGTCCACAGCCCACCATGCTTTGTTACTACGTCCTGTGATGAAAAAGGTGCTTTTGTCTCCGTCATTGGCGTTGGGAGCTATCCAAATATCGTCGTATAATGAACTCATGAATGATGGCTTGCCAAGTGCAATGTTCACTTCGGCTGTCACTGCAACATAATACGTCAGACTTCACTCGATACCGTATAGTTGGGTCATATACTGATTATTAAAGCGATGGTGAATACATGCATTGGGGTTGGGCGCACAACGAAAAAATGGAAATGAGTCTGAAAACATCTAGTTATATGGCATGTCTTCGTGTTTTCTGTGAAGGATGTAATCAAAAGAGATCTAAGAAACAAAGGGATCTACCTTCTTCACTGGCAGCCAATTGCTGAAGACCGTCAAACTGGAGAGCCAGTATCAATGGCGGTTTTACTGTTGATATCGAAGCGTACAGGACTAACGAGTAGATCAAGCGAGCGAGGGTTATGCTGGCAATTTGACGACATGCCTCAGATGATGATGTTTCAAGAGATACATGATGATGACTCAGATGATGATGTTTCAAGAGATACATGATGATGACTCAGATGATGATGTTTCAAGAGATACATGATGATGACTCAGATGATGATGTTTCAAGAGATACATGATGATGACTCAGATGATGATGTTTCAAGAGATACATGATGATGACTCAGATGATGATGTTTCAAGAGATACATGATGATGACTCAGATGATGATGTTTCAAGAGATGCATGATGATGACTCAGATGATGATGTTTCAAGAGATACATGATGATGACTCAGATGATGATGTTTCAAGAGATGCATGATGATGACTCAGATGATGATGTTTCAAGAGATACATGATGATGACTCAGATGATGATGTTTCAAGAGATGCATGATGATGACTCAGATGATGATGTTTCAAGAGATACATGATGATGACTCAGATGATGATGTTTCAAGAGATGCATGATGATGACTCAGATGATGATGTTTCAAGAGATACATGATGATGACTCAGATGATGATGTTTCAAGAGATACATGATGATGACTCAGATGATGATGTTTCAAGAGATACATGATAGCCATTACTAGCTTGCATTTTAGCATATTCCTCAATTTATGTTTGTTTTATTGCTTTCCAACTTACCCATCGATACGCTCATTGATTTATCTAAAACATAGCCACCCAGCAAAAGCTTGTATGTTTACCGCACAACACAAGACAGACAGGAACAAATATATGCAGAAAGAGACATTCAGAAGCAAGGGGACAGTTAACAAGAAATATATATATATCTATATATATATATATATATATATATATATATATATATATATATATATATATATATATATATATATATATATATATATATATATATATATTATATATATATATATATATATAAACACACACACACATACATTATTTATTCGATCAAGGATATCATTTTAAATGGCTAATATTCGAATACCTAATAAAAATTTAATTTAGTTTGGCCACTCTCGTTGACATGAACCACCTAATCTAATATAACTAACTAACTAATCTAAATCTAATCTAATCTAACTAACTAACTAATCTAAATGTCTTGATATTAGAACACACCATTGTGTGCATCCGACATTCAGCAAGCATTCCTACGATACGCTGTGTCGTCGTTGGCTGAGTGTCAGTCTGTGATGTGAACGGAACGGACCGGCACGAGTTCATTGACTGTTGGAGACTGTCTAGCCCACATCAGTCATCATTCTGTTCTACAAGCCCCTGCCTAGTGCCAAATTATGCATGCACTTCCGGTTTTCTCGGCACACTCTGGAACTGTGTTTGCGCGCTAGGCACTCGACCCGGCTGAGACAGTCTTGGCCAGCATGGTCAGCGAGGACAGTGCACCACTGCAACTGTCGCTTTGCCAGCTCCCGGCATGAGTGCACAGCGACAGTGATACTTGCACGAGTCCATCCAGGAGTTTGTGAAGGAGGCTCAGAAAGAAATTATGTGTCCATGTCCAGGTGTGGCGAAACCAAACTAGGAGTTGACCTAGTCCTGCTAAGCGTACTCGCTAGTGTGATTATTATGATTATTTTAATTATTTAGATTTTTATGATTATGATGAGTGACATGATTAGTCACTGCCGCTGCCGATCTTGATCATTTATTATCATAATCACACTCACAATCATAATTATAGTAATCATAATCATAATCATCACACTCATCACAATCGCAATCGCTATTGCAATCACAATCGCAATCGCAATCACAGTCGCAGTCACAGTCACAATCATAACCACAGTCACAATCTCAATCATACTCGTTATTTTAATATAACGCCATATACATTCAAGTTTTGTACACGCAACTAATGCACAATTCGCACAAATAATACACATTTTAATACACAAGTAGTACAAATCAAAACAAATAACAATTGCCAAATACTTAATTTAAGGTACTGTTGTTGCTGATACTCCTTGTAATATGAATGTTTGCGTTGGCCCTTTCCAATGTAATCATGTGTGTTGCCAATAAGTAGTGTTTCAAATACGTTTTGTGTTAGCATTTTATCGAAAACTTATGGCCAAGCGAGATCGGATAACGTTTAAGTTAACTACATCATTAATTAACCCGAATTATACGCTGAAAGGTCACGTCGGATGAGATATTAAGCTACATATTAGCGACACTTTTATATCTGTATTGTGTTATAATGATACCGAAGAGTATGCACTATACATGCAAACTAATTCGATACGCAGCTATTCGGTTACAGAGTGGATGAGTAATGCATCTTTTTTTGTAACAATATAACATAATATTGTAATATTGCAATATGTCGATAATATGTATGGCTGAAACTCACGAATATTCCCCATTAGCTTTTAGGTTTTTTTTTATTTAATCCAGAACATCAGTGGACTGGTTTTAGTCAAAGTACAAATAGCTTTATTCGATGGCGCTCGACTATCTCTTGATGGCCACGGTATTTTTTTCTATGTGGTGTGATAATGTATTAGTGTTTGTGGGTCCACAACATAGGATCCATCACAATGACGAATTCTACGTAATCAGACGAGAGACTTAATAGCTTTGGTTTAATGAAATATTAACATGTTTTAAATTGCACCTGTACTCAGCTCCTGCATATGGGGCTATCGTCCAATCAACTTCCCTGGTCGTCACAAAACATCGAAATGGCGGGAAGCAACGTCCACGTTAAGAATATTCTCTACGTTATCCACTGATCTCAGTTACAGGCTTTCCAAAGTTTGTAAATTGAATAAATTAAATGTAGAACTCTTGTCTCTCGGGAGAACAAAAACCGCACAGCTGATCTGACGGTGAAGACATTAAAACTTATCTCGACGCCTCACTCATTTTATGTAACTGATATTGTTCGGACAAAATGTTATGTGACGTATACATTGTTTACTAAAGAAGAGGTGAAAGAGGCGTCAAGAACGTTGGCATCCATTGAATATGTTAGACTTGAAGGCACAATGAAGACTGACGCTGTGAAGCCAGTCAACGATAATAATTACATCCGTATGACGTCCTATTTGAATCCCTGCTGCTGGTATTTGGGCATCTTCCAACCCAACTGACCCGGTTAAGTAAAACTAATAATCAAGAGTGACCCAATAACAAAGGAGAAAGACGCATACGAAATGCTGGCAACTGAGAAACCAACACATCAGACAACCCTGTAGCACTAGTTGCACTAATTTGCAGACCGACCGTCACCAGGAGAAAGCTCTCAACCAGTAGCCGTGGTAAGGCATTGCTCGTGCATACGTAGTTGTCGAAAGCTAAATTACATTATTTGACGATTTTTTTCAGCAGGTTAATTAAATAATAGATGGTTAATTTTCAGAAGATTCTAAATAAAAATTTTGGGAACATCTTAAAAAGCCGTTAATAGTGTCGACAATGGAAACTAAATTACCAGTGATATGATCCCTAGTTAAGTTTTGTTGAATCAAAATATATACAACATCAATTACTATAGTTTGGCGATATATGAGGATTCACGTCACACGCGACCTCCTGCTTGGTACGCCTAAAATAGTTGCTGCATAGATTGCAAGGAGACGCCAACGGCCTACGTTAGGCGATGGCTACGAAAGGAGAAAAATTATTCGTGGTAATCACGGAGAATGAACTGAGAAGTTTGTGTGTCAGGCATGGCCAATATGTTACTGGCATGACTATGTGTGTGAAGACAGTTGTTTGTAGGTGTAGGTGTGCGTACGTTCATGCGAATGCGTGAGCGTGTGCTTGTGAATGTGCGCTCGTACGTATGGGCGTGTTTGTGCGTATGTATGTACATGCGTACGTACGTGTATGTGCGTGCGTGTGTGTGCATTTGAGTGTATGGGTGTGTGTGTGTGTGTGTGTGTGTGTGTGTGTGTGTGTGTGTGTGTGTGTGTGTGTGTGTGTGTGTGTGTGTGTGTGTGTGTGTGTGCGCTTGAATATTTGTGAGTGATTGTGTGTGCGGGATTGTGTATTCGTTTGTTTGTGTGCGTGCAAGCGTGCGTGCGTGTTTGTGTTTGCGTGCACGCACGTGTAAAAATAACCACTGTTTGCTCTAATAACTTCAGTTGTGAAGAGTCCGACTTGGTTGCACATACACTTTTCTCAGCCTATGTTTTATATAATGTTGACTACATTAATTGACGAGGCTGGGCATTTGGTGATGCCATTGCACGTGTAATATCGACTGAAAATATAAAGCCGACATATCGTGTTTAGTCTGGAAACGCTATAAAATTCGAGATAATTTATTACATATAGGGGGTTTATCAAGCAGCCAGCGCCTCAGACAGTGGCGTTTTGACCGGCTCACTGTGGTTGACAGGCAAAACTTAGTAGCCTGGCGGTGAACAGTAGAACAATTATGTCAACATCACGTCCCAGTGGTTCCCTTGAATTCCAATAATGTGTGATTATAGGCAAACGAAGCTCTAGCTATGGGAAGGAAAATCACAAATATAAACCGACTGCGGAGAGCCAGCAACTCGCCCAGTTCAAAAACTTGTTGTGGAAACGAAATGTCCAACTTCACCAACTTAGGCTTGTTATGGTCGCCCCAAAACAACTAAGCGAAAATTCGTAGAACAGGAAGTACAAGATGTGTGGTGGAAGACATGAAATGAAGCCAAACATTTGGCTAAAGACATAATGAACTGGATAATTAGCATTGCAACCTTATGGGAAATGGGTCTGACGAAGATACGAAAGGTAAAGTATTATATATTGGAACTGAAGTGTTATCCCTCAGCAAGGCATGCCTGGGTTTTATACCCAATGTAATAAGAAGGCAAGCACCAAACATCAGTTTTTGTATCAGTTAGTTAAGCTTTACAGTGTGTTGTGAGTTGACTAATAAAATCACTAACCTGACAAATCAGACTGTTTGTGTGTGCAGTGGTTCTATTTTAGTATGTCGCATATTTATTTAAAATTTTCAGTATCTTAGGATAATACCTTAAGGATGTGCAACATTTCAAAGAAATATATTCTTGATAACTAATGTATTTTGAAGTAAACATGCACTTGAACTTAAAATGCGGTTTTCTTAATTTAAACGTTTCTACCTCATGCATGTCCGTTGCAGCATAACTTTGGCTATGAGTGAGATGTGTACTAAATCGACATATTTCCCTTCCATGTGCGGCCCCACCGTGTATACGTGTATTAACATGGTCGATCTTTTGTCAAATCATTATCTCTACGACCAACAGTGCACAAACTTGACCTGTCTTCCTTCTCAACACCACCTCCTAGCTACCAAACAAATACTAAATTGACCTATTTTCCTTTCTAGCAGCCGCCTTTGCGTGGATGTGTGCATAAACTTAACCGATATATCTTCAAATCATTGTCCCTAACGATCGACTATGCACTAACTTGATCTATTTCCCGTCTCAACAACCGCCTCATAACGATCAAATATGCAATAACTTCAACCGTACTTCTTCCATGTAGCGCCTTTACTGACCAAATATACAATAAGTTCACCCATATTCCTTAAAAAGTAGTACCTCTAACGCCCGAATATGCAATAACTTGAAACCTATTTCTTCAAAGTAACACCTCGAAAGACCAACTGTTCAATACATTCACTTATATGTCTTCCAAGTAGCGCCTCTACTGACCAAATATTACATAACGTCAACCGCAAGTTTTTGCATATTCGGTGGGTGGAGGCGCTACTCTGAAGGACTATAGGTAAAGTATATGTAGTATATTCGCTCAGTAGAGGAATGTTGGCAAAGTCATTGCATAATCGGTCAGTAGAAGCGCTAGTTGGAAGGAATATAAGAGATCTTATTGCATATTCGGTCGATAGAGGCGCTACTTAGAAAGAATATAACTGAAGTCATTGCATATTTGGTCGGAAGAGGCGCTACTTGAAAGCGAAATATGATAGAGTCATTACATATTCGTACGCTATGAGGTTGTCGTTGAGAAAGAAAATAGGTGCATATAAGTTCGTTAGAGACAACGATTGGGCGAAATGTATTTCAAGTTAGTACACATATACACATAGTGGCGTTAATTGGAAGGGAAATAGATCAAGATGATAAATATTTAGTCGCTAGGAGGTGGTCGTTGAAAAGAAAATAGGTCGAGTTAGTGTATATACGATCGATAGAGACATTGATTGGACGAAATGTAGGTCAACTTAGTACACACACACACAACAGGGGCGCTGCTTGGAAAGTAAATAACAGATGTATGAATGGATGGATGGGTGGGTGGATGGACGTTTGAACGCATGTATGAATGGATGGATGAATGGATGCATTCATGGATGGATGACTGTTAGGATGGATGGATGCATGTATGGATGGATGGAAATATGTGAATGGGAAGTCTGTATATATGTGTGTATGGACGCATGGATGTATGTATGGGTGGATGGATGGATGAATGGGTGCGTGCGTGCGTGCGTGCTTGCTTGCATGCAAACTGTTTAGTCAGAGTATAGTTACTGTTTACATCATGCAGGTGTGCAAGAAAATGTGTAAGGAAGTTTTTGTGTTGAAAGTTTGTGAGATGAAGCACTGTTTCGTTGTTTCTCTACTTCGTTTCTCGTTTCCTCGCTACTTCTTTGCCTTGCTGCCTCGTTCCCTCACTAGCTCGCTGGCTAGCAGCTTCAATACACATATAATCGGTAGAAGCGCTACTTGGAAATAATATGGATCAAGTTAGAACATACATACGCATTAGAGTCGCTGATTGAAAAAAATATAGGTTACGTTTGTAGATATTTAATCACTAGGGGCAATACTTGGGAAACAAATGTCAATGTTAGTCACAAGTAATTGAACATTGTCAGAACACAACTGCGGAATATCGGTATTATACCAGCAAGGATTCCATCAAACTTATTCCGCTTTAAAGTAATGTTGTTTTATACGAATATATTGAACAACACGGTGTGCCACGAAGACACAATAACAAATTATTACATACGTTTGCAAGAGCGACGTGTCAAGAACTGCCAATGCAACACATTGACTTACGCCAATCCCCACTTGCGTTTTGCTGAAAGTTCAAGACCTGTCGGCCGCGGCGTTCGCTGATTGGCCACTTCGTCAAAAAATAGCTTCGTTTGTCCGCTAGGGTCTTCACTTTCAACCTTTGTCCGTCCTCTCTAACCTTTATGAAGAGGCAACAATGCTGTGTAAACGGACTTAATTTTTTTTCTGGTTTCAACTGACGGAACAATTCACTACTGTAGTAGGGTACGTCTTTTATGCAAATGTCTGTACTTTGGTGGCCACCAGTCGGTAGCACTGTTGGTGAGCGACCGCTCATTGGCTGTCAGGACGTATAAAGCAGGAGGACCGACAAGAATCGTTGTCTGCGTCCCGATTGAGAGCTACATGTTACCATCTGTGACCCGAAATAGAACCCCAGACGACGGCACATAGGAATAAAACGCGGCTGATAGAACGTGAATGTTATATTTCGTATACCAGCACATATATGCCACAGTACCTTCAAGCACACGTCGTTTCGCCATCGTCACGTCGGGGCGGCAGGTTGTGAATTGTTAATATGTCGTACGGTACGAGAATCACGTTTAATTATTGACGAACGAAGTTGAACAGGTTTGTTGACATTGCCGAACTATCGTTGATTGAGGGTGGCTCGTCGTCTGTTGTTGGTGAGGGACGCACGTTCTGCGTTGGCGTGGAAGTGGTCGCGGAGTAACTGTGGACGTTCGCTCCCGTAATGATGGTGTTCTTTTTATCATGGTTTATTCAAATTCGTTAACCTGAACTTAGACTTTGTTAATGCGAACGTATTTTGCTTTGATGATGTCAAGGAGTTGGGAAATGCGTTCAACAAGATTTAACAAGATCTAACAAGATTATCATCCAAGGCAATGCATCAGATGGCAAGGGGACAAGGAAGCCATTGGTTTATCGAGAGTCCAACAATTTTAATCAATGTGTAATCCGCCCTCCTGATATATGTCAACCTTATTTTTAAACATATTCACGCTGCTAGCTGTTACACAATCTGTATATGATTTTTTACATTCGTTGTTCTTCTTCAGTATGAACCAGTACTTCCTGATATCCAATTTACGCTGATCTTTTACTAATGCTGCAGTGTCATAAATAGCAACACATGAATGCGTGACATGGAAAATCATCCCAAACTACTATTTCCATTATCCATTTTGGTGGAATCTAGCTCACTGCATGTGATGTTTTCCTTCATAAGCTGGTAAACATACAACATGTAAACAGCTGTCCTTCAATATATTTGGATTTTTTTAAGTAAAGTACGAATGACACTGATTGCTATGTCGCTATTGTGGAAATACATATAACATATATTATATGTATTTTGTATCTATAAAATCGTACATGCTATGTACAGGACACAACGGTTTTTACTTGGCTACCATATCGTGGGACTGTGTTGTTGCTGATTCACTTTACGTGACTGAGTGTACATAACGTGTTCTTTCCGTTGTGGACGTCTTAGTATGTCCACGTATAACACACACGGAAATAATGTAGCTAAAGGTGTGTTAAAAGTAATAAGAACTATGTAATTGACATCGAATCGCACAGACATTGCCCACATGGTTCTTTCGCAATAGTCAATACCCTCTGGAGATCGGCTCGTTTATCAAAGAAGCTGTCCGCAGCTATTTCAATAGCATCGATATTCCAGGCTCCGCGCTGTGTCGCCACCGTTTACTGCACACATACATTCGCATGGAGTGTGTGTTTTTCAGCTATTTTGACGGAATTTCTGTATGCACCACGTATTGGGTGCATGCTTAATAATGTAGTTATGTCTTACGTGGAATTGATCAATCCAAAGTTCACATGTACGCACGCGCACCAGGCACCCACGACCAAACACACACACACACACACACACACACACACACACACACACACACACACACACACACACACACACACACACACACACACACACACACACACACACACACACACACACACACACACACACACACACACACACACACACACACACACACACACACACACATACACGTTTACATGATTCTTTTGGGAAGGGCATATTTTTTGTAGTGAAATGTCCAATGTCTTCATGATACAGTCCACACATGATTTGGACTGTATCATGAAGACAACTGGACATTTCACAACAAAAAGTTGGTTGTCGTATGGACAAAAATAGGTGGCCGTAAACCTAAACGAATACGTATACTTATACCTATAAGTATATATATATATATATATATATATATATATATATATATATATATATATATATATATATATATATATATATATATATATATTCTGTTAAAATAAGAAAAGAGGTTGACTAATTTTCATATAGTTACCTTTATTATTTTGCGGAGTTACAATGTCTTATTGTATATAAACACACCTGTCAACAATTGTAATCATGCCATTCCTAAAGGTCAACTTAGCAGTTGCCCCACCTAGTGAGTCACGCAGAAAAGAACATGCACCAAGCAAATGAACATCGACTACGACGTGCTGATGCTCCACAGGCAGCGATTTCAAAGATTGCTTGGGATATAAAAACGTAATACATTCACACACACCAATTTATTCTACGTAATTGCAGCACACATGAATTCGAATTCAGCACTGATAATTTGTGCAACTTTTCCAACGTCAATAAATCCAACAAGGGTGAAAATAAATGCAGAACAAACAGGATAGCTATGGATTCAAGCAATAGTTCCAAATACGTTTACATGATGTTTTTTTGGGAAGGATTTAATAGCTAAATAAAACACACCAGCAGTGCCGGGTTAAACGATGTACAATTGGTACATTCGTACTTGGCCTCCGCGGAAAGGGGCACCATTACAATTAATAATAATCCATGATATCTCACCAAAGGCAAAAATGTATGACATGTTGAGCAAGATAATCATCAGGGAAGCTTTCGTAATGTCACGTTCAGCCATACCTCCCATGTTCTGAACGTACCTGAAAATCAAGACTGACTGAGGTCGATGCTACTGATTCACCTTTAGTGCACTAATTGACTTTCAATCATGTAATGGCCGAGTGACTTTCCATTAGCGGGCCTGCCGACTCGTTCCTGAACGTGTAACTACAGTTGAACTATTAGTGTTTTCTTTTTTCTCTTCAAAATATGGCTATTTTTAGATATGAATATTGCACCTTGTGTAAAACGTAAGAAAGCCTTCTTTGAAATAATATATGGGAAATCATGAGGAGCGTATTCACTATTGGGAGCCATTATATCTGTGTGTATCTGTATGTCTGGGCAAAACGTACGTTTGAAACATGTTAGTGGCAAATTCAGTTGACAACAATAGAATGTTACAGAAATGGCGATACGTAGAACGAAAACTGTATGTTGCCTGTATCTGACTTTGATGAATATAGTAACTGATCCGGAGATATGTCTTTTTCTAAGATGAAATTTATCAAGGAAGAGCTTCACCAATTCACAATGAGCCAGAACAGAATGGTTCATGTAGTTATGCTCAATACGGCATGGGACATCATGCGCCGGTTTAATCATGAACAGATTTTGTCGTATTTCGGGGTTACCAAAACGCACAAGCACTTCATTAGTGCTTGAGAAAGATCAACAGATAAACAAGCATACCTAACTATTCATTCGTTGGTAACTAATTTGATTGAACATATACGTATTTGTTTGATGTGTAAAACTTGTACCATCCCACTGTATTTTCTGCTATGTCATTGTATACTGTAACTCAAGCGTCTCGCAGTACGCTGTATGTTCGTCTATGCGTGTTTCTATTCCGTCGTCGACAACAACGTCTGAATGCTAACGCTCAAACATAGCTGAGCAAACGTTTACGTATGAGGCTGTCTTCATAGGCAATTCTTCAATCTTCATCTGTAACGCAATCGTACTTGCCCTCCCCCACATTGTTAATCCGGCACTGCAACACATGAAGATTCTTAAAGAAACGCATTTAGCACATTTACACTAATTCAGTATCAGTTCGATTTCACACAGTGATCTCACTGGCCCATATCGTCCAAAGACGCGCACAATGACGTAGTCGCAGCCTCGTTTATAGTCACACGCGAAGGAGCAGACAGTGACGCCGTTTACAGGTGGTTCTGTCTCCGTCACTTGACACCGTCTGAAGTACCCGTCGAACGGGCCGGCGTTGAGCGGCTTCTCCTCCGTGTAGACGTGAACCTGGGAAACACACACAGAAACGTGATAAGTTGTTCTGTTTATATGTTTTATATATATATATATATATATATATATATATATATATATATATATATATATATATATATATATATATATATATATATATATATATATATATATATATATATATATATATATATATATCCTCCGTGTAGACGTGAACCTGGGAAACACACACAGAAACGTGATAAGTTGTTCTGTTTATATGTTATATATATATATATATATATATATATATATATATATATATATATATATATATATATATATATATATATATATATATATATATATATATATATATATATATATATATCCAGAATAGCAATATATATATATATATATATATATATATATATAACATGTTGTTTCTCTGGCCGAACAACTTATATAAACACGCACACACACGCACACACGCACACACACACACACACACACACTCACAAACATCACACACACATACACATCACACACAATACGTGCGTACGTGAACACGTGCGTACCTTCATACCTGTATGAATGCCTATATGCTTACCTGCATACATGCATATCCGCATAACTCCATGCCTGCACTCATCCACACATGTACACGAGCATACATGCGCATTTACACACGTGGTGAATAGATTGCTCGCTCTAGTGTCCATCACTGATATTATACAGCCTGTACACAAGAAGTTCCCCATTAAAGCTACACGTTTTATACCTGACTGGTGTCACCACAGTTGCCGTCACGCAAGATGATGCGCGCGTCGAAGGTAGTCTGGGATTGCGAGAGATTCGCCCTGAGGACGAAATCCAGAGGATTGTCCGATGAGGTCACCATCGCGCACGTGGAGCGGTTATGGTCAGTGAAGACGGCGCAGTCAACGAACTCGCGAAATCCCTCAGCAGAGGCAACGACGGGTTCTGCAGCTGCACATCAGATTCGAACATAATGGTAATTTATATTATATTGTATATTAGCGTGACATGTATTTTACCTAGCAGAGAACTTTTCAGCATTATTGCATTATTTAATTCCAGTGGCTGAACATTTGGTAATAATAGTACTTTTGTCTGAGGGATGTCTACATGGTGAGTCCGTATTGGAATATATCATCCGATGCTTCAGCTTCATAAAGAACCTCTCATTAATGGTATGTCACGTTTTGTATGCAAATTGGTAAACTGATAAACACACTATGTAATGAACACGTGTTTAATTATACTACAACCAACATTGGAATTTGAAGCATCTGTAGAACCAACAGTTTCGTCAACTATGGGTGTCAGTATTAAAGTTTTTCTTATTTTTCTCAATTGGCTTCATCAACAAACATAAACAAATGTTTAGAAGAACAGGCAATTTGTATTGGAGAAATGCAAATAGCATCATCATCACCAGCAGCATCATCAGCATCATCTATCGCCATCATCATCGCTGCCATCATCGTCACCATTATCACCACCACCATCGCCACCATCACCTCTACAATAACGCCATCATAATCAGCATCAGCCGCCGCCGCCGCCGCCGCCGCCGCCGCAGCAGCAGCAGCAACAGCGACATCAACAACAGCGGCAACAGCAAAGGAGCAGCAGCAGCAATAACAGTTGTATTAATAGTAGTAGCATATTCAGTAATAACAAATGCAATATTTGCTGTAATAACTGTTGTTGACAACGATAATATACTACTATATCAGCTTACTGTTAAACACTTCAACTTCTGCCAGGTGGAAGTGACTGTGTACACTCGCATACACGAACAAGTAGCGCCGTCTTTCGTATATTGGGTGTGTACACGTCAGACTGACGGTTTCAGCTCTTCCAAGTGGTCCGTGTGTGGCACATATTAGGTGTGGCAATTTGAGTGGTGTGTTGCCAATTTTCGGGTCCAGGTCCGTCAGTCCCACCTTGAAGCTCTTTAGTCGAGCTACACGAAGATGGCATAATTAACAGAGTACGGAACTATCCGTAAAGGACTTCACGCTTATTTTGACTTGTATAGACCGCCAATCTCTTGTCACGATCACCAAGACACACTTGCCCCACGTAAAGTTTGGTAACGCTTACCCGGACACCACACTCCCTGAGCGTGACGTACTTTATGATGGCTCATCAGGAGACATCGTGAATAATATATACTAACTAACCAATCCGAGGCAATAGACAACGTGAGACAGTGGAAAACCGGAGACATGCACATTGGCGAGGACACGGAATGACAGGAATCTGTCAACGGCCTACACTGGCTATGGCAGGTGTGTAGATATGAAGAACACGAGGCACTGTGTTCAAAATTCATGCTACATCACAGTGTATGTATGTCGTCTGCTGCATACTTTTGACACGATTGTTTTTTGTTGATATGCAAGACCTAAAAGCATTGAAGAGTTTGGAAAACACACTATGTCAAAGGGTGCCTACACTCTAATGTCATACATACTGATTTGACGAATGATCTTGCAGCGCGATAATCCAGTGGGTCTGTCACGATAAATTTGGACAGGGATTACTTAGTACCGCTTGAATAAAACTGTTTGAATAAAACAGTTTGGGCTGACAAGCGTAGCCATTTCATTTCAAATACAGAAAAGGCCTTAACCAGAGCTGCATAATAAACATAGCTAATACTAGACATTAATGCACAGTTACTAAGAGTAACTGACATATACATATATGTGTATACATAGCTGTTTACAACATGTTAATTAATTTTTAAAATGTGCATAATTATAATTATTATTAATACAACTGCTTAGCACAGCAACATGTTAAACGCGATAAATCGTCGACCATGTCGTTTACGCAATGCATACCTTTTTTAGTGGTATGCTATAATTGCCTAAAAATTTGAACATAAATAGGCTCATCACCACCTTTACATACTTATCCAAAGTGTATTTATTTCTGAATCCAAAACAAGTTTGTACAATCCGTAAAAGTTCTCTATACTAGCTTGCACATCCCATGACCGATGACATAGACACTCCTATATGTATATATGCAAAAAATCATCACAAAAGTTTTACACACGAGTAAAATGTATAGGTTTTGTTAGTTTTTTAAGTTTGGATGTATATTTTCTTTAATAATCTACATAACAGTCTTGATAAAAAAATAGTTAATCTAGACAGTACGCAGTTATAAAGGATTTGTATTTCTTGATTGCATGGTGATTTATTGGCTGTGTTATTAAATTATAAGTCAAAACCTGTTATATAACATGGCCACCAGGGTATGACTTTCCATTTTTTCTTTTAATAGTTTCCCTTTTTATACAGGTATTTTTTAAACATTAATGTGCCATTTTATGTTTTTTTCTTGAACGTGTGGTAATTTTTATATGAATGTTTCAACGGTACCTGGAATTGCACGTTACCGTAACAAAAACGAGTTAAGTTAAAAATCACGTTTTCATCAAAATATATTAAAATAATATATAATATAATATACTTTGGAAAGGCAATACACTATCAACAACACACACAAGAACACATACACACACATACAGGAACGACTCAATTTGGGGTCTTTATTTTAAAAATTTAGGAGCAGATTTGCAAAAGGGCTTACACTCCATTTGACTGTTTCAGTGAGTAGCACAACAAAACTGTAGGACTCGCTTTGGTTAATATGTTATTTTCTGTTAATGGATTACAGAATAGTGCAAAGTATGTTTATTATAAAATCATGCTACTAAAATCAGTGACTTGTTTGTCTAAATGTTGTTAAATAATAACATGTCATCCACATTTCAAAAATAATTAATTAACGAAAATAATTAGAAAAACAAGTCATTGATATGTAAAAGCATGTTTTTGTAATTATCATACAATGGACCTATATTGTAGTCCAAAAAAGAAAAGAAAAGATTACTCACAGTGAGTCCTACAGTTTTGTTTTGTTTTTCCCTGAATCAGTCAAATGTTAAAATGGCGTGTAAGCCCTTTTGCAAATATGCACTTCATATATATATATATATATATATATATATATATATATATATATATATATATATATATATATATATATATATATATATATATATATATATATATATATATATATATATATATATATATATATACTTGGGCACTCATTCTTATTCAAGTAACAGTTACTTACCATAATTAAAGTGGTCAAAATTGGTGATGCGTACTTCGGTGACTCTGGTTCCCTTCACCCCGAAGTCCACAGCCCACCATGCTATGTCACTACGTCCTGTGGTGAAAAAGGTGCTTTTGTCTCCATCATTGGCTTTGGAAGCTACCCAATCATTGTTGAATCTTGAACTCATGAATGACGGCTTGCCAAGTGCAATGTTCACTTCGGCTGTTACTGCAAAATAAGACTTCACTCGATACCGTATAGTTGGGTCATATACTGATTATTAAAGCGATGGTGAATACATGCATTGGGGTTGGGCGCACAACAAAAAAGGGAAATGAGTCTGAAAACATCTAGTTATATGGCATGTCTTCGTGTTTTCTGTGTAGGATGTAATCAAAAGAGATCTAAAGAAACAAAGGGATCTACCTTCTTCACTGGCAGCCAATTGCTGAAGACCGTCAAACTGGAGAGCCAGTATCAATGGCGGTTTTACTGTTGATATCGAAGCGTACAGGACTAACGAGTAGATCAAGCGAGCGAGGGTTATGCTGGCAATTTGACGACATGATGATGACGCAGCTATTGTGTTCAAGAGAGACATGATAGCAATATAAATATACATAATGCATGTTTTATATATATATATATATATATATATATATATATATATATATATATATATATATATATATATATATATATATATATATATATATATATATATATATATATATATATATATATATATATATATATAATAAACATGCATTAGTTACTCGATCAAGGATATAATTTTAAATGGCTTTTACTCTTGACCACATAATATAATAATATTCTTGATCAAATAACTAATAAAAATTAAATATATTTTGGCCAATCTCGTGGAAATGAACCATCATGACAAGGTTGACGATTTTAATTGTCAATTTTCCACTAAAAGGTAGCAGTAAATTTTTTATTTTTTTCCGGCAGTATTACAAGTGAAATAATAACTGCGAAAGCCGGGATTAATTACCATCCACAAAACTTCCAATAATATCACTAAAACACTGATACCTTTGAGTGACAATAAGTAATTGTCAGAAAATTACATAATTTCAGAAGCAGCTGTATATTTCGTTCACCAATCAGATATATTATCGTAAGTTACACATTTTAAATAATAGCTTCCTCAACTGATTTAGCATATCGCAAATCCGGTTCATATATATCCAAATATGTAGTGTGTGAATAATTTATATAACATCCGCAGTCGATTTGACAAAAAAACCTATTTTTGTTAAATCATTGAAATAATTGACTTCAGTCGTTAGATCTGGTAAGAATAAAAATAGTGGATATACAAAATTGTAATCACTGTGTGGGTCAATGGTGATCAAGGGCGTCATCTCCATCCTCTCACCGATCATATGACAAAGTTACGAAATTTGACCAAGGGTCAGAATCGTGAATTTTAACATTTTAATTTTCACTTCAGTAAATAAATAAAATAAACAAACGTTAACTAATTTAATAGTTGATATCATGAATTCACAAAAAAACTACATACAAAAGTTGCTCAAATTTTTTTTGCAAACTTAATTTGAAATGAGACAAGCAAAAACGTCGAATTGATTAAGCACATTTAAATCAATTGTGCATTTTCTTCCTGTCCTGTTCAGTAGCATTGAGAGGTCACGATTTGTGCTCTGTGCAAGCCACTTACTTCGCTTTCTTTTGATATTGTTTGCCGTGTCTTAACCTTTGTTTTACTCGCTTAATTAGTTACATACAATTCGTTGTTCTAGGCCAACATTTAAATTAGCCATGATACTTCTGCTGGTAGTAGTCGTTAGTATCAATCGTGGACCTGCCAGCAGTCGTAACATGAGGTTTGCCACTACAAATGTCCGATCGTTCGCGGTAAGACGGCATCACTTGGTGCCTTGTTATTTTTATGAACATTATTGCCACCGCTGAAACTTGACTAATACCACGCCATACTGCTACTTGCATAGCTGACATTTCTCCATCTGGTTATACTTTTCATCATCGACCACGTTCGGTTGAAGGAGGTGGTGGTGTTCGCATTTTTTATTGGAACATATGAAAGTACAATCACGTTCAATCCCAGATTACTGTACTTCTGAATCTATATGTGTTGAAATGTTAGGTTCTTCTTTCGCGGCATATTTTATATGTCTGTATCGACCTCCAGGACAGCCAGCCAAATTATAAAAAAACCTCATGAGTTGCTGGAAAATTTGGCAACTCTACATTCTCAATATGACATTGCAGATGATTTTGATATTATGTTGGATAAATGTACGGCAGAAATCATTACCTTCGATGACACACTAACCTCATTTGATTAAAAACAGCATGTAACTATACCTACACACATGTATGGCTACTGGCTTGATCTCTTAAAAACTCGATGGACATGTTAAAATATCCACAAGCGAACAGTTTCTAATGGCTTATCGCGCCACCACTTAATTTTTCCAAAACCGTAATACAAACAAAATACAATGTGTATTACATACGTATACATAAGATTGACATTGGTGCCTTTTGGGCTGATATTCTTAAATCCGACCTACATAGAGATCCATACGGACACTGTCCGACTTGTGTGGACAATACTCTCATGTAAACACCGTCTGTGTTACAACAATCACCGGCCCCGTGGATAACTACTGGTATTTTACAATCTAAAATGCGTCATCGTTATCTTGAACGAGTGTGGCGCAAATCACGCTCCCTTATTCTTAGTCACGTTATTCAAAACAGTGTAACTGTTGAAACAACCAAATGACAACAGCTAAATCGGATTATTATACAAACTTTTTAAATAATACTGAAAATCCACGTCAGCAACAGGAAACACCCTCCTCTACTAAAGGTGGAAAAACCCTGCTCCACTAAAGCGGGAAATAACCTCCTCCACTAAAGCGGGAAAAACCCTCATCCAATAAAGCGGGAAACACCCTCCTTCACTAAAGCGGGAAACACCCTCATCCACTAAAGCGGGAAACACCCTCATCCACTAAAGCGGGAAACACCCTCATCCACTAAAGAGGGAAACACCCTCCTCCAATAAACTGTTGTTCATGGATCGTAATGTTTATGTCCCGTTCTCGTTCGCGCGAGAACATGTAACCTCACTTGAAACCAAATAAATAAGATATGTCATAATGGCTTCGTGCACAACAAATATATCGATTTTATCATGAACTGTGTTTGCTTTTGGAACATTACAAAAATGCTGGACATTTAGTTCAAAAAAGTAACAATGCGAGACGAAGGAAAAAAGCAGTATTTCAAGCAGTACTGTTGACACCTGTGAACGACACAATGACGGTCAGAGTACAACAATGCTGCTTTGTCTTTCGGTAGAGTTACTAAGATGTTGTACACACAATGGCCCACGGCAACTAAATACAATACATGCATTTTATAAAGCTGGAAACCCAGCTTAGAAGTGAGTCGATATACACAATTAGTTAAAATCAATAAATAGTCAATTCCAAGTCGTTAACAGTTGATTGGGGATGCTAAGTAGCCAGGTTGTTAATCATCAATGTCGGATAGTTTATGCATATTATCATAATTATTTATTACAGTCTACTACAATACCGAAATACCAAAATATTGACTAATTTGCACCAACGTCTTAACAACCTAAAAGAGGCCTGCGGTGATTTCAGTTTTGATTGGTAGGCGACGGACATAAACATTTTCTCCGACGCGTCATCGTCTTATTTAGTCGGCCTGGAGGACGGGTTCCATAAACTTTGAATATGATACGTATACATTATTGTCTATCCCACCCATAGTAGGGAATGTAGATATAACCTGAGTAGCATCTCAGAGTAAACGGAGGTGATTTATTAGTTACAATCTCCATCTAAAATGGTACACAATTGCGAAATGAGACACGCTCCACCAGGGAGTCACTTGTTACCAATTGTTTGTTTTCTTGTTGAGCATTGCCCTTATTATATAAGGCTGCCTGTCCAGATTCAAACAGACGCAATATACAACTACCAACATTCAATCACGTTCATTGTGAAAATAAATATATAGTTTAATATCTGTATAGTATTTTCAATATCGTTTCGTTGTAATATCGAAGCGTTGTCGTTGTGTAGCAACAATCGTTGCGCCAAAACCAATGTCATTTGTGTTTGTTTTGTTGCATATCAAAAGGTGAAAGCAAACCTACCTGTAACACGAGTTCCACTAATCTGCAGATCGACTGTAACCAGGAGAAAGATTCGAACCAGAAGCCGGAGTAAGAACAAAACTGTTGAAGTCAACGTAGCTTTAGCTTGGTATGCCAACATGTTTTAACGTTTGTTGCACTGTGGACTGGCGTACGATTCCGTGACACATCGAACGACGTGCTATCAACACTGATGGT
>BSQZ01000074.1:62500-72500 GCA_033239005.1 Lamellibrachia satsuma | reverse complement strand
TCGTGAAAAATAACTTCAGGACTACGGCAACTTGATTCGATGAAAAGTAGCGACTGATTTGGAGACGGCTGGTGAGCTGCGAAAATCAAATATGCTCTGTTCCATCACAAGCACTGTTGGACAGATATGCATTGTCCTAACAACATGACACTGATCGCCCACATAATAAATTATTGAAATCCTCACTAATGGACACTGTAATTGCTACGGCACAAGTCAGGCAATTGCTGCGCCGTAAATGGTCAACATCAGAATATTTGCCAATCGCACGACAACAAGTCGTAGGTTTGACAATTTAATATATGAAGCAATTCACATAATACGTCACAGTGAAGGGGGGATAATTAGAACATTTGAAGACAAACATGTATTCAAAAATCAACCCAACGCTCTTGTCCTATGTCTCTAGAAATGAAATGCATATGCTGTTTTGGTATCCCGTTCAAGGTTCAAGGTCAGAGGTGAGGATATCACACCCCACACACCGAAGGAGGTGGAGATGAGGTGGAGGTGACAGAGAATTTGAATGCGACACTGTTGCTAAATGGCAAAGACGAGTTCTGGAAAGTTAGTGCATCCGGAATACACCACTTGTCCCATCAAAGACATTAAATCACTTATGTTGACAGACAGTTGGCATTTTGTCATCTGCTGTGGATATCTATACAAACTCTTTGCAGAATGCAAAAGCCCAGACACTATTAAACATATAATAATTATATAGTCATACACAACACATCGCTTCGACCAACAGCCCCGGATAAGCTGGTCAGAAAGATAATCAATCATCAAGGAAAACAAAACATATAGGCATAATGCAAATGCCCTGCTACTAGTAAACATATATGAACTAAATAGTCATCCATAAAAAGGTACACCTCTCCGACCCTCAGGCGTGAATAATCTGGCCTGCGGGATATGAGCCTGTATGTGGACAATAGTGGCCAAAACAACATAACGAGTAAGGAAGGTACAAAATGATGAAATTTTCTGGATAAACCGCCGTGCTCTCCGCTCTGATGAAGCTGCCCAGATTAGTAAGCCAAGCACTAATTGACAGGCAATTTCATTCACGTAGCAGCCTGTCACTTGAACCCTCAGACCCGGCTGAGCAGACTAGAACGACAGACCAAACAAAAACAAAGAATGAAAAGTGCATAACGAGAAAGAAGTGAATAAACGGGACGAACAGCAAAATCTAAATAACACTTGTATAATGTGTGTGTGTGTGTGTGTGTGTGTGTGTGTGTGTGTGTGTGTGTGTGTGTGTGTGTGTGTGTGTGTGTGTGTGTGTGTGTGTGTGTGTGTGTGTGTGTGTGTGTTTGTGTGTGTGTGTGTGTTTGCGTGTGTGCGTGTGTGCGTGTGTGCGTGTGTACGTGTGTGTGTGTGTGTGCGTGTGTGTACAGTACAATACAATACAATACAACTTTATTCATCCCATTCATGGCAATTACATCGTCGTTTGGATGTACATCAAATATTAAAATTGTAAAATATAATATGGGTAAGCGGGTATTACTAGCTCACATCATCGTAGTCACAAGAACAATAATTTATTACATGAACGCATGGAGTGCATTTCACATTGTAACCACTAAATATATCTAGGACATGCACACGCACACACACGCACATACACACACACACACACACACACACACACACACACACACACACACACACACACACACACACACACACACACACACACACACACACACACACACACACACACACACACACACACACACAAACACACACGCACGCACGCACGCACGCACACACACACACACACACACACACACACACACTCACTACATTCATTTCACATTGCAGGGAAGATTAATGGCAGCAGGAATAAAGGATAACTTCTTACGGTTTGTTTTGCACGAGAGGCACCTAAAACTGCGGCCCGACGGCAGAGTGTCAAACATGGGATATAGAGCAAGACTATCATTGGCTAAGATAAAACGTGATTTCCTAAGTACCTGTTGTTCACAAAACTGAGTGATGTCTCTCTGAGTCTCTCCCATTATTTTGGAGCTCGTGCGTAAAAGATGTTGTGTAAAACAGGTTTAAATTTGTTTTATCAAAAGAGAATGAGTTTAATTTTCTAAGAACGTACAGGCGCTGCAGACATTTCTTGACGATTACTTCAGTGTTGTCATCCCATTTAAGTTTAATATCAAACACTGTACCTAAGTATTTGTACTTGGTGACAATTTCAACCTCTTTATCATGAATGGTGGTTTTTCCAGGACTTTGACTGTGTTTTCTGAAATTTATTACCAACTCCTTGGTCTTACATACATTAAACTTTAGATAGGGGTCATCACACCAGTCAACAAAATCTCGTAGTGCCGGGCCATGATCTTGTTAGGAACTAAATAGAAGTGAAAGTAAAACACTGTCATCAGCAAATTTCACTAAAAACCTGTCTGCGTGAACACTTCTACAGCTGTCAGTGTACAAGATGTATAGGAGGGGTGAGAGACAACAACCCTGGGGCGAGCCCGTATATGTCAGCCTCATGTCAGACAATTTCCCATTCACAAAAACAAACTGAGGACGACACGACAACAAATCAATAATCCAGGCAACAAGCTGGTTTCCACGATTAAAATCAGAAATGAGTTTATGGGCTAAGATATCAGGCTGCATCAAATTAAAAGCCGGTGAGAAATCGGCGAAGAGAATCTTGGCATGTGCAGTTGGCTTCTCAAGGTGAGTATACACTTTGTCCAGAATGAATAACTTCGCATCTTCAAAATCCCTTTCAGCCCGGAACGCAAACTGGAGTGGGTCTAATTGACTCTGAGTGATGGGCAGGATCAGTGACTGTACTAGTTTTTCCAATGTTTTCATATGTTAGAGCAACTGATCTGAAGTCATTTAACTGTTTAGGTTGTTTGTCTTAGGAATGCGGATGACAGTAGAAGCTTTTAGTGGGAACACTAGCAGTGTCTAGAGAAGTCTGAAAGAGATGTTAAAAGAAGTCACTGAGCTGATCTGCACAACATTTTAGAGTTCTGCCACAGATGCCATCAGGGCCTGGGCTTTTGTTTATGTTTATCATCTCAAGACAATTGGCTACACTGTTCTGACCAATGACAGAAGTTTTATCAAATGTCAAAGGCTACTTTAGATCAGACATGTAGAATGAAAAGTTGTGTTCTTAAAAAACGTGGAAACAAATCATTAAACACTTCGGGGAAAGACTCATCACTCACACCCTGCAGTCTGACCTTAGATCTAACTTAGTCTGTCATCATGTTGACAGCTGTCATGTTCTTTATCCCCTTCCAAGCGTCACGAAAATTACCACCAACAAACTTGAGTTTGGGCCGCACAACCAATGAATCGAACGACATGCAAGTAAACCGGTAACTATTCCGTTCCGCATAACTAAGGATTATAGGAGCCAACGTGATGAGGAGCCGACCAACTATTCGGATAACGACAATAAGTGCACTTAAACAGCTTAAGTTGTTGCTACTACTATTGATACTAATACTAATACTGTTGCTGTTAGTACTACAGAAACAACAACAACAGCTACTACTACTACTACTACTACAATTCTACTGCTGCTGCTGCTGCTGCTACAACTATTGCTACTACTACAACAGCTGCTGCTGCTACTGCCGCTGATGATGAAGCTGCTACTGCTGCTACGACTACTGCCACAAAAACCTGCTACGACTACTGGCACCATTTTCTTTATGTTAATTCAGTTAATTATATATATATATATATATATATATATATATATATATATATATATATATATATATATATATATATATATATATATATATATATATATATATATATATATATATATATATATATATATATATATATATATATATATAATATATATATATATATATATATATATATATATATATATATATATATATAATAAATTATTGAAATCCTCACTAATGGAAACTATAATTGCTGCGCCACTGTTGACAAAATGGCGGAGAATAGTTCTGGAAAGTTAGTGCATGCGGAATACACTACTTGCCCCTCAAAGACATTAAATAACTTATCTTGACAGACAGTTAGCATTTACGTCATCTGCTGAGGATATCGACGCTAAATATTTGCTGAATGTAAATGCCCATCCACTATTAAACATATAATAATTATATAGTCATATACAACACATCGCTTCGACCCACAGCCCAGGATAAATTGGTCAGATAGATAACCAATCATTAAGGAAAACAAAACATATTGGCATAATGTAAATGCCCTGCTACTAGTTAACACATATGAACTAAATGGTCATCCATAAAAAGGTACACCTCTCCGACCCTCAGACCTGAATAATCTGGTCTGCAGGATATGAGACTGTATGTGGGCAATAGTCGCCAAAACAACACAATGAGTAAGGAAGGTAGAAAATAATGAAATTTGCAGGATAAACCGCCGTGCCCTACGCTCTGAAGAAGCTGACCAGATTGGTAAGCTAAGCAATAATTGACAGGCAATTTTATTCATGTAGCAGCCTGTCACTTGAACCCTCAGACTCGGCTGAGCAGACTAGAACGACAGACCAAACAAAAACAATGACAACTGCATAACGACAAAGAAGTGAAATAAACGGGACGAACAGCAACATCTAAATAACACTTGTATAATGTATGTGTGTGTGTGTGTGTGTGTGTGTGTGTGTGTGTGTGTGTGTGTGTGTGTGTGTGTGTGTGTGTGTGTGTGTGTGTGTGTGTGTGTGTGTGTGTGTGTGTGTGTGTGTGTGTGTGTGTGTGTGTGTGTGTGTGTGTGTGTGTGTGTGTGTGTGTGTGTGTGTGTGTGTGTGTGTGTACAATACAATACAATACAACATAACTCTATTTATCCCATTCAGGGCAATTACATCGACGTTTGGACGGTCACACTATATAAAATATTAAAATTGTAAAATATAATATGGGTAAGCGGGTAGTGCTAGCTCACATCATCGTAATCACAAGAACAGTAATTTATTACATGAACGCATGGTGTGCATTTCACATTGTAACCACTAAATATATCTAGAACATGCACACGCACACACACACACACACACACACACACACACACACACACACACACACACACACACACACACACACACACACACACACACACACACACACACACACACACACACACACACACACACACACACACACGCATGGAGTGCATTTCACATTGTAACCCCTAAATATATCTAGAACATGCACACTCACTCACTACATTCATTTCACATTGTTGGGAAGATTAATGGCAGCAGGAATAAAGGATAACTTCTTACGGTTTCTTTTGCACGAGAGGCACCTAAAACTGCGGCCCGACGGCAGAGTGTAAAACATGGGATATAGAGCATTACTATCATTAGCTAAGAAAGAACGTGCCTTCCTAAGTATCTGTTGTTCACAAAACTTAGTGATGTCTCTCTGAGCCTCTCCGATTATTTTGAAGCTGACAAGTACAATCTTCAGTAAAATGTTCTTGATTTTACACTCAGGTTAAAACACCAGTAGATAAACGAAGAACAAAGAACACTCTCAATAAAAGACTTGTAAAACAGGTTTAAAATTGTATTATCAACAGAGAATGAGTATAATTTTCTAAGAAAGTACAGGCGCTGCAGACATTTCTTGACGATTACTTCAGTGTTGTCATCCTATCTAAGTTTAATATCAAACACTGTACCTAAGTATTTGTACTTGGTGACCTCTTGATCATGAATGGTGGTTTTTCCAGGAATTTAACTGTGTTTTTGTTAAATCTATTACCAACTCGTTGGTCTTTCATCCAATAAACTTTAGATAGGGGTCATCACACCACTTAACAAAATCTCGTAGTGCCGGGTCATGATCTTGTTGGGAAACAAATAGAAGTGAAAGTAAGGCACTATCATCAGCACATTTCACTAAAAACCTGTCTGCGTGAACACTTCTACAGCTGTCAGTGAACAAGATGTATAGAAGGGGTGAGAGACAACAACCCTGGGGCGAGCCCGTATGTGTCAACCTCATGTCGGAAAATTTCCCACTTACTGAGGACGACACGACAAAAAATCAACAATCCAGGCCACAAGCTGGTTTCCAAGATTAAAATCAGAAATGAGTTAATGGGCTAAGATTTTAGGCTGCATCAAATTAAAAGCCGATGAGAAATCGGCGAAGGGAATCTTGGCATATGCAGTTGGCTTCTCAAGGTGATTATACACTTTGTCCAGAATTAATAACTTCGCATCTTCAACACCCGTTCCAGTCCGGTACGCAAACTGGAGTGGGCCTAATTGGCTCTCGTTGATGGTCAGGATCAGTGAATTTACTAGTTTTTCCAGTGTTTTCATAACAAGGGGTGTTAGAGCAACTGGTCTAAAATCGTTTAACTGTTTTGGGTTGTTTGTCTTAGGAATGAGGATGACAGTAGAAGTTTTCCAAACAGAGGGAATACTAACAGTGTCTAGAGAGGTCTGAAAGAGATGTTGAAAGAAGCCACTGAGCTGATCTACACAAAACTTCAGAGTTCTGCCACATATGCCATCAGGGCTTGGGCTTTTGCCAACGTTTATCATCTATAGTCAATTAGATACACTTTTCTGATCAATGACAGCTGTTTTATCAAACGGCAAAGACGACTTTAGATCAGACATATAGAATGAAAAGTTGTGTTCTTCAAAACGTGTAAAGAAATGATTAAACACTTCTGGCAAATTCTCATCACTCACACCCTGCAGTCTGACCTTAAATCTAACTGGGTCTGTCATCATGTGGACAGCTGCCATGTTCTTTATCCCCTTCCAAGCGTCACGAAAATTACCACCAACAAACTTGTGTTCAACCCTCTGTTTGTACTGCTGTTTTGTCTGCCTAATTGTAGCTTTTACTTCTTTATTTACCTGTTTTTTTTATCTTCGTTCGTACCCTGGAAGAAGATTATTTTCTTTTTAATATGGATGGCTGTTAGATATCTCGTTACCCAAGGTTTATTGTTGGGAAAGGCAGTGATTTTTTGGTTGGAGTCAACGCAGAACGAAATATACCATGAAATAACATCAACAAGTTCATTAAGATTATCACACGTGTCGTAGAACATGTGCCACTCTGTGCAATCAAAGCAGTCCTTTAACGCAACAATACTATCGGTTGTCCAGTTTTTCACGGTTTTCACCACCCGCTCATGTCTATGAAAAACCGGTTTGTACACGGGGGTGAGGAGTACACAGTTTGTACACGGGGGTGAGGAGTACACAGTTTGTACACGGGGGTGAGGAGTATACAGTTTGTACACGGGGGTGAGGAGTACACAGTTGTGGTCAGCTGATCCAATAGGAGGTAACGCTATAGACGTGTAGGCTGCAGGCACTGACCCTTAGCAAAGATCAATTGTCTTGGTCAGACGAGGTGGACATGTGACATATTGATGAAACGTCTTCAATGTTTTATCGAGAAGGCAGTGATTAAAGTCACCCAGCACAAATTTCGGAGCATCTGGAGAAATAGAGTCCAGTTTGTTGATGTGGTTTGAAACAATTTCTGCAGCCCTTGCGGCATTGGCGCATGGGTGGATGTAAACAAGGGCGAAGAACAACTGGGGTAATTCCCTTGACAGATAGAAGGGCCTAAGTGAGACGGACAGCAGCTCAATGTCAGGCGTGCAAAGTGTGTCACGAACAATTACCATTCTGCACCATCTCCGATTGACATAGAAGCATACTCCCCCTCACATTATCATGAAGCCAAGTCTCAGTAAAAGCAAGTAGACAGGCCTGTCTGTACCCATGCGTATAGTTCACGTTTACTTATAACTCGTCAGTGTTTGAGCGAAGTGAACGGACGTTAGAAAGGAGTAAAGTGGGGAGGGGTAATTTGCAACTCTTGATAATTTTCAGGTTTTGTCTTATCTATCCGTTTTCCCCTCGTTTCTTCTTCTTGCGTTGCTTGCTGTCTGTGGTGTTTTGTTATGTGACTGAACGTAACAAGTCAGGTGGAAAGTCTGCGTGTATCATATCAACAGCGCTGGAGCGCCGCAGGCTCAACAGCTACTCACCGGTGTAGTGAAAGCCATGGCTGCCATCTTGTTGCCCGTGCACCGGCCGAGAAGGCACGAAAATGTTACAACACATGCAGACACCAACATCAATAATAATGTGCACAAGTTCATATCCATAAAGGAACACTCAGGAGTCACTCTGCTAAATGTAGACAACGTGAAAACATCAGAATAAACAGTAAACATTCAAATAGAGCCCGTCATCGCGAATGCGAATGCGTCACCACTCGTGCAGCATAGTGTGAGGAGTACATGTATGTGATGAAGCCAGCCATATACCGGTGGTCAGCTGATCCAACAGGAGGTAATGCTATAGACTTGCGAGATTGTTTTGGTCGCGTGGCATCTGAGTGCAAGGTTGTCTCTCAGCATGGCGACACTTCGGTGATATGCTACGCTCGTAGTTGATGCCAGAAAAGAGTGAACCATGCCACGTGGTATGAGTACCTCGGATCTCAGGTGTGGTATTATTGCAGGTATCAAGCTCAACCATTGAGCTGTCCGTTTTTCCTCTGCGATCTTAAGACGCTTAATCATGGAGTCCACCAAAACTATGTTTTTTTATTAATTAGCCGGCAGTCCGAGTTCCATTTGATTCGTATCGACCTCAATGTCATACATTGTTTGACAGATCGATGGCAAAGAGAGTTCTTCATTACTTAACGGAATTCCCAAGTGTTGTGATACCGCGATAGTAGATCAAACCACAACAATTAATTCACGCAGACCGGGTTATGTGCTGAACCAATGAAAATGAAGTCATCCATAGTTGCAAAAGCCACTGCAATGCACTGCATTGGACTGCACTGCACTGCACTGCAGTGCACTGCACTGCAGTGCACTGCAATGCCGAAATGTTCAACTGTCCGGCAACTGATCGCCCATCGGAAGGACTTTTTCGTTGCAAAGTTTTCCCTTCCGAACCAAACAATGGGTAATATTGTGGCTTACCGGTAATTAATATAAAACCATCCCGAATATTATTATGAGCAGCGAGGCTACCATGATCTGAAAATACCACCAGTTCAATAACTCTGTCAAATGTCCCGGATTGCACAGTGGTAACTTCCTTGGAACTGACGCAAACAGAAACTCAAACATGTGGTATGTGTCAGATACACTGACGTACATAGAAACTCAATGCATTACACGCGTTGATAAACAATACCTGTGCTGTGTGTCAGATGCACTGATGCACATAGAAACTCGATGCATTACACGCATTGACTATGATCAAACAGGTAAACGCCATCCTCCATTAGTGCGTGAAACATCCCCCTCCACTAAAGCTGGAATCGTCCTCCTCCACTCTAGCGGGAAACACCCTCCTCCATTAAAGCGGGAAACACCCTCCT
The DNA here is from genome assembly GCA_033239005.1 of Lamellibrachia satsuma. NCBI lineage: Eukaryota > Metazoa > Annelida > Polychaeta > Sabellida > Siboglinidae > Lamellibrachia > Lamellibrachia satsuma. The sequence continues at coordinate 63,087 of BSQZ01000074.1, read as the reverse complement.
CCACTATATAGGGAAACGCCCTCCTCCAGAATAACGGGAAACACCATCCTCCAATAAAGCGGGAAACACCCTCCTCTAATAATTTTTTGTAGTCATTTAGTGTTTTATGTCGTTATAACCTATTGTTTACGGATCGTATTTTTTATGTCCCGTTCTCTTTCGAGCGACAACATGTTATCTGACTTGATACCAAATAAATAAGATATGCCATAATGGCTTCGTGCACAACAAATATAACGATTTTATCATGAATTGTGTTTGCTTTTGGAACAATAAAAAAATTATGGACATTTAGTCCAAACAAGTGGGATTCGGGACGAAGGAAAAAAACGGTATTTCAAGCGGTACTGTTGACACCTGTGAGCGAAACAATGACGGTCAGAGTACAACAAGGCTGTTTTGCTTTGTCTTTCGGTAGAGTTACTAAGATGTTGTACAAACAATAGTTAATGACAACGAAACACAATACATGCATTTTCTAAAGCTGGAACCCCAGCACAGAAGCGGGTCGATTTACATAATAAGTTAAAATCAATAAATAATCATTTCCAAGTAGTTAACAGTTGATTGGAGATGTTAAGTAGATA
>BSQZ01000074.1:0-57500 GCA_033239005.1 Lamellibrachia satsuma | reverse complement strand
GGCCATGATCTTGTTGGGAACCAAATAGAAGTGAAAGTAAGGCACTATCATCAGCAAGTTGCACTAAAAACCTGTCTGCGTGAACACTTCTACAGCTGTCAGTGTACAAGATGTATAGGAGGGGTGAGAGACAACAACCCTGGGGCGAGCCCGTATGTGTCAACCTCATGTCGGAAAATTTCCCATTTACTGAGGACGACACGACAAAAAATCAACAATCCAGGCAACAAGCTGGTTTCCAAGATTAAAATCAGAAATGAGTTGATGGGCTAAGATTTCAGGCTGAATCAAATTAAAACCCGATGAGAAATCGGCGAAGAGAAACTTGGCATGTGCAGTTGGCTTCTCAAGGTGATTATACACTTTGTCCAGAATTAATGACTTCGCATCTTCAACACCCCTTCCAGTCCGGTACGCAAACTGGAGTGGGTCTAATTGGCTCTCGTTGATGGTCAGGATCAGTGACTTGACTAGTTTTTCCAGTGTTTTCATAACAAGGGATGTTAGAGCTGAAATCGTTTAACTGTTTTGGGTTGTTTGTCTTAGGAATGGGGATGACAGTAGAAGTTTTCCAAACAGAGGGAATACTCACAATGTCTAGAGAGGTCTGAAAGAGATGTTGAAAGACGCCACTGAGCTGATCTACACAAAACTTCACAGTTCTGCCACATATGCCATCAGGGCCTGGGCTTTTGTTTATGTTTATCATCTTTAGTCAATTAGATACACTTTTCTGATCAATGACAGCTGTTTTATCAAACGTCAAAGACGACTTTAGATCAGACATATAGAATGAAAAGTTGTGTTCTTCAAAACGTGTAAAGAAATGACTAAACACTTCGGGCAAAGACTCATCACCCACACCCTGCAGTCTGACCTTAGATCTAACTTAGTCTGTCATCATGTTGACAGCTGCCATTTTCTTTATCCCCTTCCAAGCGTCACGAAAATTACCACCAACAAACTTGTGTTCAATTGCAGCTTTTACTTCTTTATTTACCTGTTTTTTCTCTTCGTTCGTACCCTGGAAGAAGACTCTTTTCTTTTTATTCAGGACGGCTTTTAGATATCTCGTGACCCAAGTTTTATTGATGGGAAAGGCAGTGATTTTTTGGTTGGAGTCAACGCAGAACGAAATATGTGATGAAATAACATCAACAAGTTCATTCAGATTTTCACACGTGTCGTAGAACATGTGCCACTCTGTGCAGTCAAAGCAGTCCTGTAGCGCAACAATACTATCGACAGTCGAGCTTTTCACGGTTTTCACCACCCGCTCATGTCTATGAAAGACCGGTTTGTACACGGGGGCGAGTACACAGTTGTGGTCAGCTGTTACAATAGCGGGTTAAGCTATAGACGTGTAGGCTGCAGGCACTGACCCGTAGCAAAGATCAATTGTCTTGGTCAGACGAGGTAGACATGTGACATATTGATGAAACGTCTTCAATGTTTTATCGAGAAGGCCGTGATTAAAGTCACCCAGCACACATTTCGGAGCATCTGGAGAAATAGAGTCCAGTTTGTTGATGTGGTTTGAAATAAGTTCTGCAGCACTTGCAGCATTGGCGCGTAGGTGGTTGTAAACAAGGGTGAAGAATAACTGGGGGAGTTCCCTTGGCAGATAGAAGGGCTGAAGTGAGATGGACAGGAGCTCAATATCAGGCGTGCAAAGTGTGTCACGAACAATGACCGTTCTGCACCATCTCCGATTGACATAGAAGCATACTCCCCCTCCGTGTTCTTTCCCAGTGTCATGTTTATTTCTATCCAATCGAATGAATGTTCCAAACCCATCGATAAATAAATCACTGTCGTGCACATTATCACAAAGCCAAGTCTCAGTAAAAGCAAGTAGACAGGCCTGTCTGTAGCCGTGCATATAGTTCACGTTTGCTTGTAACTCGTCCGTGTTTGAGCGAAGTGAACGGACGTTAGAAAGGAATATGGCGGAGAAGGATAATTTGCAACTCTTCATCATTTTCAGTGTTTGTCTTATCTATCCCTTTTCCCATCGTTTTGTTATGTGGCTGGACGTAACAATTCAGGTGGAAAGTCAGTGTGTATCATATCAACAGCGCTGGAGCCCCACAGGTTCAACAACTACTCACCGGTGTAGTGAAAGCCATGGCTGCCATCTTGTTGCCCGTGCACCGGCCGAGAAGGCACGGAAATGTTACAACACATGCACACACCAACATCAATGATAACCTACACAAGTTCATATCCATCAAGGAACACTCAGGAGTCACTCTGCTAAATTTAGACAACGTGAAAACTCAGAATACCCAGTAAACATTCAAATAGAGCGTCGCCACTCGTGCAGCATAGTGTGAGGAGTACATGTATGTGATGATGCCAGCCATATACCGGTGGTCAGCTGATCCAACAGGAGGTAATGCTTGTAAAGATTGTTTTGGTCGCGGGGCATCTAAGTGCAAGGTTGTGTCTCAGCATGGCGACACTACGGTGATATTCTGCGCTCGTACTGGATGCCAGAAAAGAGTGAACCATGCCATGTGGTATGAGTAAATCGGACCTCAGGTGTGGTATTATTGCAGGTATCAAGCTCAACCATGGAGCTGTCCGTATTTCCTCTGCGATCTTAAGACGCTTAACCATGGAGTTCACCAATACTATGTTTTTTATTGATTAGCCGGCAGTCCGAGTTCCATTTGATTCGTATCGACCTCTATGCTATACATTGTTTAACAGATCGATGGCAAAGAGAGTTGTTCATTACTTAACGGAATTCCCAAGTGCAGTGGTACCGCGATAGTAAACCAAATAACAACAATTAATTCAGGCAGACCGGGTTATGTGCTGAGCCAATGAAAATGACGTCATCCGTTGCTGCAATAGCCACTGCACTGGACTGCAATGCACTGCACTGCACTGCACTGCAAAGCCGAAATGTTCAACTGTTCGGCAACTAATCGCCCACCGGACTTGAGACAAAATAAATAAGATATGCCATAGTGGCTTCGTGCACAACAAATATAACGATTTTGTCATGAATTATGTTTGCTTTTGGAATATTAAAAAAATGCTGCACATTTATTCCAAACAAGTGGGAATTCCGGACGAAGGAACAAAACGGCATTTCAACTAGTACGGTTGACACCTGTGAACGAAACAATGACGGTTAGAGTACAACAAGGCTGCTTAGCTTTGTCTTTTGGTAGAGTTACTAAGATATTGTACAAACAATGGTTCACGACAACGAAATACAATACAAACATTTTCTAAAGCTGGAAACCCAGCTCAGAAGTGAGTCGATATACACAATTAGTCAAAATCAATAAATAATAAATCCCAAGTCGTTAACCGTTGATTGGGGATGCTAAGTAGCTATGTTGTTAATCATCAATGTCGGATAGTTTATGCAGATTATCATATCAACTACTACATTACCGAAATATCGAAATATTGACTAATTTGCACCAACGTCTTAACAACCTAAAAGAGCCCTGCGGTGATTTAACTTTTGAATTGGTATGCGATAGACATAAACATTTTCTACGGCGCGTCATCGTCTTATTTAGTCGTCTGGAGGACGGGTTCCATCAACTTTGAATATGATACGTATACATTAGTGTCTATCCCACTCATAGTAGGGAATGAAGATATAACCTGAATAGCATCTCAGTCACAACCTCCATCAAAAATGGCGCACATTTGCGAAATGAGACACGCTCCACCTGGGAGTCACTTGTTACCAATTGTTTGTTTTCTTGTTGAGCATTGCCTTTATTATATATGCCTGTCCAGAGTCAAACAGACACAATATACAACTACCAACATTTCATCACGTTAACTTTCAATCTAGTTGCGTTGTAATATTGAGGCGTTGTCTTTGTGTAGAATCAATCGTTTCGTCAACACCAATGCCATTTGAGTTTGTTTTGTTGCATATTAAAAGGTGAAAGCAAACCTACCTGTAACACTAGTTGCAATAATTTGCAGACCGACTGTCACCAGGAGAACGATCCGAACCAGAAGCCGAAGTAAGAACAAAACTGTTGAAGTCAACGTAGCTTTAGCTTGGTATGCCAACATGTTTTAACGTTTGTTGCACTGAGGACTGGCGTACGATTCCGTGACACACCGACCGACGTACTATCAACACTGATGGTAGGAGCGACTTCGAGCGAGCCACACTCGTAAAATATTGAGCATGTTAAATGGAGTGAGGAGAAGTATTGTTCCATATATGATGAGCAAGTAAGCAATGCGCGCGCAACCTATTAGCGCAAAATGTTTGAATAGCCCCACGATAACATACATGGTCTAATCATTATTATACTACCAATTTCATTATAGTGACGGCAATCTGTAAGAACCCTTGGTCGTAAATACTTGCCTAATTAAATTACAATGTTTCTTCAGAAGTATGATGGAATAATAGATAATTATTTTTCTGAAGAATCCAAATTCAAATTTGTGAACAGTGTTAAACAATACATACATGGTCTAATCATTATTATACTACCAATTTCATTATAGTGACGGCAATCTGTAAGAACCCTTGGTCGTAAATACTTGCCTAATTAAATTACAATGCTTCTTCAAAAGTATGATGGAAAAATAGATAATTATTTTTCTGAAGAATCCAAATTCAAATTTGTGAACAGTTTTAAAAAATTTAAATAGTGTCGCCAAAGGAAGTTAAATTACTAGTAATCTGATACGCTAGCTATGTTTTTTTGAATGAAACTATAGACAACATCAATGACTATAGCGTGACAATATATGAAAGTTATCCTAGAAAAACGAAAACAGCTCTGTCAACTAGTGCTGCGTGTGAACACCTGTATAATAGGGCCTAAGTATTTGTTGAAGGTGGACTAGAAGTGGTTACACAGATTGCAGTGACACGTCAGAGGTCTAGCTGAGGTACACAAGAAGAAATAGTAAGAAAATTACATGCATTAAAAATCAACCCAACTTGCGTACGCGATTGTCGTATGTCTCTAGAAGTAAAATATACATGATGTTTGGGTATCTGTTCAAGACTTCCGCCATACTGGATTGAAGTAAATTTATATATTCATCCGATTAAATATTTTAAGTATTATAAAGCCAAAACCTCATTATAGTATTTTAAATCAATCAAATATGTAATATAAAAGCAAAGCGGGCATATGTCAACTATGCGTGTTGTCTGCGGTCAACAATTAGTGGCCGCAGAACCAATGAATCGAACAAAAAGCAAGTAAAGCGGTGACTATTCCGATTCGCATAACTAAGGATTATGGGGTCAACGTGATGAGGAGCCGACCAACTATTCGGTTAACGACAATAAGTGCGCTTAAGCAGTTTAGGTTGTTGCTACTACTATTGATACTAATACTGTTGCTGTTAGTGCTACAAAAACAACAACAACTACTACTACCACTACTACTACTACTGCTGCTACTGCTGCTACAACTATTGTTACTACTACTACAGCTGTTGCTGCTACTGCCGTTGATTCTACTGCTGCTACGACTACTACCACAAAATCTACTACTACTGCTACTACTAATAATATATATATATATATATATATATATATATATATATATATATATATATATATACTAACTGAATTAACACAAAGAAAATGGTGACGAATTCAAGGGGCATAATGAAGACAGTCATACTAGACAAAGGAAATTAAGGCATATTAAACTGACTAAATAAACAGCGTTTAACTGAAATATTGCGTTGATGAATATTAATAATAATACTAAATTTGCTTCCAGTGTGTAAATTATAAAATTCATCAATACAAAACTTGCCATCAACACTTCTGAATGCAGCTGCTGTTATTGGTTAAACAACTAATTTGTAATGTTGACTCAAATATCTTTATATAGTCACCGCGCGCTATGCTGATTATTGTTAACTGTGTTAAGCCTTCATCGTCAGACGCTGCATAGTGAAAAATAACTTCAGGGCTACAACAACTTGATTCGATGAAAAGTAGCGACTGATTTGGAGACGGCTGGTGAGCTGCGAAAATCAACTATGCTCTGTTCCATCGCAACCACTGTTGGACAGATATGCATTGTCCTAAAAACATGACACTGATCGTCCACATAATAAATTATTGATACCCTCACTAATGGAAACAATAATTGCTGCGGCACAAGTCGGGTAATTGGTGCAGCGTAAATGGTTAACTGGGCACGACAACAAGTCATAGATTTTACAATTTAATATATGAAGCAATTCACATAATACAGTGAAGAGGGAATAATTAGTACATTTGAAGAAAAACGTGTAATAGTACATGCTTTGAAAAATCAACCCAACGTTGTTGTCGTATGTCTTTAGAAGTAAAATAAATATGTATTTTGGATATCTGTTCAAGGCTGCCCGCCATATTGGATTTATGCAAATGAACTATTCAGCCAATCAAATTATTAAGTATTATAGACGCATCTGTATGTCCAAAACCCCATTCTGGAATTTTAAATCACTCTAATATGTAAGTTGAGAGCAAAGCGTGAATATTTTATTGAAGTGCTCGACACTATGTATGCTTAGGTTGCAGCAAATAATATTATGTGTAGCAAACAAAATACACAGAGGAGCATCTACTGGAATTAAAAGTTATCGCCCCATGACAACAGCTGGAAGGGACATCGTCGACAACGATATTAAAATAGCTATAGGAACTGGTGACAATACAGCAGACACTATGCCAAAAAACATACCATTTGGGGAAGACATGTATAGCGGACTGAGATTCTGCTATTGGACCGCTCACAATATCTACAGCAACCTGGATGAGCTGTAACTCATTATGAATAGTTCACGGCGTGAGGCAGACGTACTGGGCAACACATAGAATTGGTCAATTCCACCTTCAATCAGAGTTCTGTGGCAATATATGGGTACAATCTAGATACAATCTGGCATATCCGCTAGCCAAATGAAAATACATCTGTATACACTTATTCTTACAGATGCCAGTAGGAGTAGCGCCACTCATCCCATCGACAAAGCTACAAGTTGATCATGCATTCAAAATGGACAGCTGCATATTTATACAAACGATTGATAGGCAGGGCAACGTTTGACATACAAAGATGTGTTAAAACGACATCTCAAAACAACACACATTCCTGTAAACACCTGAGAACCTATTGCGCATGATAGATAAAAGTGGAGGCGGACCATACATCAGGGAAAGATCCATATAGAAGAAAAGTTAACTAAAAAATATCAACATGAGCACAATCAGCGGCATGGCCTTCTAGGTGCTTCTATACCTACCGTCTTCTGCGATGACTGCGGCAGATGTTTTGTGGCACAAATAGGCTTACATTCTCACCGAAGAGCAAAGCACAAAGATACCCCCCTTCATTTATGTCATCATAGAAAACGATGGAAGCAAAAAAGAAGAAGGGCGGCGCACTGTTGTTTAGGACTTGTTATGTAATAGCAGTGACGTTATCTTCTGGGGACATCGACATATATGTGAATATGATGAAAATGGCGGCAGCTCGTGTGATGTATAAACGACACACAAGGAAACAGGTGTAGTTTGTCAACGGGCATTGAATTGCTTTTATAAAGTAAATATCCAATTCTAGTAAACAGAAATGCTAAATAATTCACAGGTATTCCTAACAACAGCCAACATTGAAAGTTGCTGTTTACAAGACTAATACAAACAATACAACGCCTATTATAAGGCATTTTACATCAAAGGTGAGGGTGTCACACACCACACACCGAAGGAGGTGGAGAGGAGGTGGAGGTGACAGAGAAATTGAATGCGACACTGTTGACTAAATGGCAGAGACGAGTTTTGGAAAGTTAATGTATGCGGAATACACTACTTGCCCCGTCAAAGACATTACATCACTTATGTTGACAGAAAGTTACCATTTACGTCATCTGTCAGTGGATATCGACACAAAATATTTGCTGAATGCATAAGCCTAGCCACTACTAGACATATAATAATAATATAGTCATACACAACACATCTCTTCGACCCACAGCCCCGGATAAGCTGGTCAGAAAGATAATCAATCATCAAGGAAAACAAAACGTATAGGCATAATGCAAATGCCCTGCTACTAGTAAACATATATCAACTAAATAGTAATTCATAAAAAGGTACACCTCTCCGACCCTCAGGCGTGAATAATCTGGCCTGCGGGATATGAGCCTGTATGTGGGCAATAGTCGCCAAAACAACACAATGAGTAAGGAAGGTACACAATAATGAAATTTGCTGGATAAACCGCCGTGCCCTCCGCTCTGACGAAGCTGCCCAGATTGGTAAGCCAAGCACGAATTGACAGGCAATTTCATTCATGCTGCAGCCTGTCACTCGAACCCTCAGACCCGGCTGAGCAGATTAGAACGACAGATCAAACAAAAACAAAGAATGAAAACTGCATAACGACACAAAAGAGAAATAAACGGGACGAACAGCATGAAAATGACACTTGTATAGCATTTGTGTGCGCGCGCGCGCGTGTGTGTGTGTGTGTGTGTGCGTACGTGTGTGTGTGTGTGGGCGTGTGAGTGTGTGTGCGTGTGTGTGTGTGTGTGTGTGTGTACGTGTGTGTGTGTGTGCGCGTGTGTACGTGTGTGTGTGTGTGTGTGTGTGTGTGTGCGCGCGCGTGTGTGTGCTTGTGTGTGTATGCGTGTGTGTGTGTGCGCGCGCGTGTGTGTGTGTGTGTATGTGTATATATATATATGTGTGTGTGTATGTGTGTGTGTACAGTACAATACAATACAATATAATTTTAGTCATCCCATTCAGGGCAACTACATCGTCGTTTGGACGGGCACAGTATATAAAATATTAAAATTGTAAAATATAATATGGGTAACATAGTGACAAGAACAATAATTTATTACATTAACGCATGGAGTGCATTCCACATTGTAACCAAAATATATATATATATATATATATATATATATATATATATATATATATATATATATATATATATATATATATATATAAAATTAATAAAAAAAAATAAACATGAACACACACACACACACACACACACACACACACACACACACACACACACACACACACACACACAACACACACACACACACACACACACACACACACACACACACACACACACACACACACACACACACACACACACACACACACACACACACACACACACACACACACACACACACACACACACACACACACACACACACACACACACACACAAACACACACACACGCACACACACGCAAACACACACACACACACACACAGTACATTCATTTCACATTGTTGAGAAGACTGATGGCAGCAGGAATAAAGGATAACTTCTTAAGGTTTCTTTTGCACGAGAGGCACCTAAAACGGCGGCCCGACGGCACAGTGTCAAACATGGAATATAGAGCTTGACCGTCATTAACTAAGATAGAACGTGACTTCCTAAGTACCTGTTGTTTACAACACTGAGTGTCAAACATGGGATATGTCGGGCCGCCTAAAACGGCGGCCCGACGGCACAGTGTCAAACATGGAATATAGAGCTTGACCGTCATTAGCTAAGATAGAACGTGTCTTCCTAAGTACCTGTTGTTTACAAAACTGAGTGATGTCTCTATGAGTTTCTCCAATTATTTTGGAGCTGACACGTATAATCTTGTGTAAACTGTTCTTGTTTTAACACTCAGGTTAAAATACCAGCAGATAAAATAAAAACAGGTTTAAAATTATTTTATCAACAGAGAATGAGTTTAATTTTCTAAGAAAGTACAGGCGCTGCTGACATTTCTTGACGATTACTTCAGTGTTGTCATCCCATCTAAGTTTAATATCAAACACTGTACCTAAGTATTTGTACTTGGTGACAATTTCAACCTCTTGATGATGAATTGTGGTTTTTCCAGGACTTTGACTGTGTTTTCTGAAATTTATTACCAACTCCTTGGTTTTACATACATTAAACTTTAGATAGGAGTCATCACACCACTTAACAAAACCCAAATAGAAGTGAAAGTAAAGAACTGTCATAAGCAAATTTCACTAAAAACCTGTCTGCCTGAGCACTTCTACAGCTGTCAGTGCACAAGATGTATATGAGGGATGAGTCCGTATATGTCAACCTCATATCAGACAATTTCCCATTCACAAAAACAGACTGAGGACGAAACGAAAAAAAACTACAATCCAGGCAACAAGCTGGTTTCCAAGATTAAAATCAGAAATGAGTTTATGGGCTAAGATATCAGGCTGCATCAAATTAAAAGCCGATGAGAAATCGGCGAAGAGAATCTTGGCATGTGCAGTTGGCTTCTCAAGGTGAGTATACACTTTGTCCACCATGAATAACTTCGCATCTTCAACACCCCTTCCAGCCCGGAAGGCAAACTGCAGTGGGTCTAATTGGCTCTCAGTGATGGGTGAGGATCAGTGACTTGACTAGTTTTTCCAGTGTTTTCATAACAAGGGATGTTAGAGTAACTGATCTGAAGTCGTTTAACTGGTTGAGTTGTTTTTCTTAGGAATGGGTATGACAGTAAACGTTTTAGTGGGAATACTAGCAGTGTCTAGAGTGGTCTGAAAGATATGTTGAAACACGCCATTGAGCTGATCTCCACACACCTTCAGAGTTCTGCCACAGATGCCATCAGGGCCTTGGCTTTTGTTTATGTTTATAATCTCAAGACAATTAGCTACAGTGTTCTGACCAATGACAAAAGTTTTATCAAACATCAAATACGACTTTAGATCAGACATGTAGAATGAAAAGTTGTGTTCTTCAAAACGTGTAAAGAAATCATTAAACACTTCGGGCAAAGACTCATCACTCGCACCCTGCAGTCTGACCTTAGATCTAACTGGGTCTGTCATCATGTGGACAGCTGCCATGTTCTTTATCCCCTTCCAAGCGTCACGAAAATTACAACCAAAAACTTGAGTTCAACCTTCTGTTTGTACTGCTGTTTTGCCTGCCTAATTGCTGCTTTTACTTCTTTATTTACCTGTTTTTTCTCTTCGGTCGAACCCTGGAAGAAGACTCTTTTCTTTTTATTTAGGACGGCTTTTAGGTCTTTCGTGACCCAAGGTTTATTGTTGGGAAAGGCAGTGATTTGTCTGGTTGGAGTCAACGCAGAACGAAATATATGATGAAATAACATCAACAAGTTCATTCAGATTTTCACACGTGTCATAGAACATGTGTCACTCTGTGCAGTCAAAGCAGTCCTGTGTACGCAACGATACTATCGGTAGTCGAGCTTTTCACGGTTTTCACCACCCGCTCATGTCTATGAAAGACCGGTTGGTACAAGAGGGCTAGAAGTACACAGCTGTGGTCAGGAGTTAATGCTATAGACGGGTAGGCTGCAGGCATTTATCGGAAGCAAAGATCAATTGTATTGGTCAGACGAGTTGGACAGGTGACATATTGATGAAACGTTTTCAATGTTGTATCGAGAAGTCACCCAGCACAAATTTCGGAGCATCTGGGGAACTATAGTCCAGTTTGTTGATGTGGTTGGAAATAAGTTCTGCAGCCCTTGCGGCATTGGCCCGTGGGTGGTTGTAAACAAGGATACAAATAACTGGGGAAATTCCCTTGGCAGATAGACGTGAGACGGACAGGAGCTCAATATCTGGTGTGCAAAGTGTGTCACGAACAATGACCGTTCTGCACCATCTCCGATTGACATAGAAGCATACAAACCCATCGATAAATAAATCACTGTCGTGCACATTTTCATCAAGCCAAGTCTCAGTAAAAGCAAGTAGACAGGCCTGTCTGTAGCCGTGCATATAGTTCACGTTTGCTTGTAACTTGTTTTTTAGCGAAGTGAACGGACGTTAGAAAGGAGTACGGTGGAGAAGGATAATTTGCAACTCTTCATAATTTTCAGTGTTTGTCTTATCCGTCCCTTTTCCTCTCATTTCCTCTTCTTTCGTCGCTTGCTGTCTGTGGCGATTTTTTATGTGGCTGGACGTAACAATTCAGGTGGAAAGTCAGTGTGTATCATATCAACAGCGCTGGAGCCCCACAAGCTCAACAACTACTCACCGGTGTAGTGAAAGCCATGGCCACCATCTTGTTGCCGGTGCATCGGTCCGAGAAGGCAAGACGATGTCACACCACATGCCCACGCCAACATCAATAATAATCTGCTCCAGTTCATATCCATCAAGGAACACTCAGGAGTCACTCTGCTAAATTTAGACAAAGTGAAAACTCAGAATACACAGTAAACATTCAAATAGAGCCCGTCATCGCGAATGCGAATGCGTCGCCACTCGTGCAGCATAGTGTGAGGAGTACATGTATGTGATGAAGCCAGCCATATACCGGTGGTCAGCTGATCCAACAAGAGGTAATGCTATAGACTTGCGAAATTGTTTTGGTCGCGGGGCATCTAAGTGCAAGGTCGTCTCTCAGCATGGCGACACTACGGTGATATTCTGCGCTCGTAGTGGATGCCAGAAAAGAGTGAACCATGCCATGTGGTATGAGTACCTCGGATCTCAGGTGTGGTATTATTGCAGGTATCAAGCTCAACCATGGAGCTGTTCGTATTTCTTCTGCGATCTTAAGACGCTTAACCATGGAGTCCACCAATACTATGTTTTTTTTACTTATTAGCGGGAAGTCCGAGTTCCATTTGATTCGTATCGACCTCTATGCTATACATTGTTTGACAGATAGATGGCAAAGAGAGTTGTTCATTACTTAACGGAATTCCCAAGTGCAGTGATACTGCGATAGTAAATCAAATAACAACAATTAATTCAGGCAGACCGGGTTATGTGCTGACCCAATGAAAATTACGTCATCCATTGCTGCAATAGCCACTGCAATGCACTGCACTGCACTGCACTGCACTGCACTGCACTGCACTGCACTGCCGAAATGTTCAACTGTCCGGCAGCTAATCGCCCATCGGAAGGACTTTTTCGAGGTAAAGTTTTCCCATCCATATGAAACCGAAGAAGGGGTAATATTGTGACTTACTGACTGACTGACGCAAACAGAAACTCAAACATGTGGTATGTGTCAGATACACTGACGTACATAGAAACGCAATGCATTACCCGCGTTGATAAATAATACCTGAGCTATGTGTCAGATACACTGACGCACACAGAAACTCGATGCATTACACGCATTGATTATGAACAAACGTGCTCACTAGAAGTTTTACTGTTCGGGAAATTGTTCATGAAAAGCGAGAAACACCCACCTCCACTAATGCGGGCAACACCCTCATCCACTAAAGAGGTAAACACCATCCTCCTCCGAGAGCGAAATATAATACATGTATTTTCTAAAGCTGGAACCCCAGCTCAGAAGTGGGTCGATATACACAATTAGTTAAAATCAATAAATAATCAATTCCAAGTCGTTAACAGTTGATTGGGGATGTTAAGTAGCTATGTTGTTAATCAGCAATGTCGGATAGTTTATGCAAATTATCATATCAGCTACTACAATACCTAAATACCGAAATTTTTATTAATTTGACTAATAAAAGAGACCTGCGGTGATTTCAGTTTTGATTGGTAGGCGACGGACATAAACATTTTCTCCGACGCGTCATCACTATCGTCTTATTTAGTCGTCTGGAGGACGGGTTCCATCAACTTTCAATATGATACGTATACATTAGTGTCTATCCCACTCATAGTAGGGAATGTAGATATAACCTGAATAGCACCTCAGTGTAAAGGTAGGTGATTTATTAGTCACAAACTCCACTAGGGCGTAACTTGTTACCAATTGTTTGTTTTCTTGTTGAGCATTGCCTTTATTACATAAGGCTGCCTGTCCAGAGTCAAACAGACGCAATATACAACTACCAACATTTCAACACGTTCACTGTGAAAATAAATATATAGTTTACTATTTGTATAGTATTTTCTATCTCGTTGCGTTGTTATATTGAGGCGTTGTCTTTTTGTAGCATTAATCGTTTCTCCAACACCAATATAATTTGTGCTTGTTTTGTTGCATATTAAAATGTGAAAGCAATCCTACCTGTAACACTAGTTCCACTAATTTGCAGACCGACTGTCACCAGGAGAAAGATCCGAAGCAGAAGCCGAGGTAAGAATAAAACTGTTGAAGTCATCGTAGCTTTAGCTTGGTATGCCAACATGTTTTAACGTACGATTCCGTGACACACCGACCGACGTATTATCAACACTGATGGTAGGAGCGAGACCGAGCGAACCACACTCGTAAAATATTGAGCATGTTAAAGGAAGTGAGAAGAAGTATTGTTCCATTTATGATGAGCCAAATAAGCAGTGCGCGCGCAATCTATTGGCGTAAACGTTTTGAATGACCCTAAGATAACAAACATGGTCGAATCATTATTATACTACCAATTTCATTATAGTGACTGCATTCTGTAGGAACCCCTGGTCGATAATACTTGCCTAATTAAATTACAATACTCGATAACTTCTTCAGAAGGATAGTGAATTAAAAGATAATTGTTTTTATGAAGAATCCAAATTTGGGAACAGCGATAAAAACTGCAAATAGTGTCGCCAAGGGAAGTCAAATGACTAGTAATCTGATCCGCTAGCTACGTTTTGTTGAATGAAAATAAAGAAAACATCAATGACTATAGCCTGACAATATGTGAAAGTTATATTAGAAAGAAAAACATTGCTCTGTCAACTAGTGCTGCGGGTGAACACCTGTATAATAGGGCCTAAGTATTTGTTGAAGGTGGACTAGAAGTGGTTACACAGATTGTAGTGACACGTCAGAGGTCTAGCTGAGGT
This sequence comes from Lamellibrachia satsuma, assembly GCA_033239005.1. Lineage (NCBI taxonomy): Eukaryota > Metazoa > Annelida > Polychaeta > Sabellida > Siboglinidae > Lamellibrachia > Lamellibrachia satsuma. The sequence continues at coordinate 42,732 of BSQZ01000074.1, read as the reverse complement.
ACACAAGAAGAAGAAGAATTTACGGGATTAACGGGCTATGAACCCGAAATGACAGCGAATATGTGTGTGTGATAGCCACAGCCAATGTCGAGAAGTATAGTGACCATAATGTTATATGTCGAATTAGTCCGTATATTTGTCAAATCTGAGGCAGAAATGTCTACTTCTTAATATAGTATATATATATATATATATATATATATATATAATCAAAATAAATGTTAAAGTATCATATAGCTGTCATGGGATTGGCAAATGTTATGGTTTTGACCATTTACGCCGCATCAATTACTCGACTTGTGCCGCAGCAATTATAGTTTCCATTAGTGAGGATTTGAATAATTTATTATGTGGGCGATCAGTGTCAGGACAATACATATATGATATTCTCTCTCTCTCTCTCTCTCCCTCTCTCTCTCTTTCTCTCTCTCTCTCTCTTTCTCTGTCTCTCTCCCTCTCTCTCTCTCTTTCTCTGTCTCTTTCTCTGTCTGGTTTCTCTCTCTCTCTCCCTCTCTCTCTCCCTCTCTCTCTCTCTCTCTCTCTCTCTCTCTCTCTCTCTCTCTCTCTCTCTCTCTCTCTCTCTCTCTCTCTCTCTCTCTCTCTCTCTCTCTTTCTCTCTCTCTCTCTCTGTCTCTCTCTTTCTCTGTCTCTGTCTCTGTATGTATGTCTGTCTGTCTGTCTGTCTCTCTCTCTCTCTCTCTCTCTCTCTCTCTCTCTCTCTCTCTCTCTCTCTCTCTCTCTCTCTCTCTCTCTTAAACACTGTTTAACTGAATTATTGCGTTGATTAATATTAATATTAACATCACTTTGCTTCCTGTGTGCGAACGTAGCCCATGTCAACTTTTATTTTGTATTATGCCAATATATGTACAGAGAACCTGGTTCTTCTGTTGTCATCATTACCATCGGTGTCGCGGACACCTCCATCATCAACATCATCGCAATCAGTGTAAAAACGATAATCAATATCAATACAAAACTTGCCATCAACTCTATTAAATGCAGCTGATGTTATTGGTTATACAACTGATTTGTAATGTTGACTAAAATAGTTTTATATAATCACCGCGCGCTATGCTGATTATTGTTTTCTGTGTTAAGCCGTGATCGTCAGACGCTGCATAGTGAAAAAAATTTCAGGACCACACCAACTTGATTCTATGAAAAGCAGCGACTGATTCGGAGACGGTTGGCGTGCTGCGAAAATCTGCTATGCTCTGTTCCATCGCAAGCACTGTTGGACTGATATACATTGTCCTAACTACATAACACTTATCGCCCACATTATAAATTATTTCAATCCTCACTAATGGAAACTATAATTGCTGCGGTACAAGTCGTGTAATTGATGCGCCGTAAATGGTCAACACCATAATATTTGCCAATCGCACGACAACAAGTCATAGATTTTACAATTTAATATATGAAGCAATTCACATAATACAGTGAAGAGGGAATAATTAGTACATTTTACGAAAAATCAACCCAATGTTGTTTCCGTGTGTGTCTAGAATTAAAATACATAGGTTGTTTGAGTATCTGTTCAAGGCTGCCCGCTGTATTGGATTTATGCAAATTAAATATTTATCCAATCAAATTATTAAGTATTATAGAAGCATATATGTGTCCAAAACCTCATTTTGGAATTTCAATCACTCAAATATGTAACATAAGGGCAAAGCGGGAATATTTCATTGATGTGCTCGGTCTGCGGTCATCCATTAGTGGGCCGCAGAACCATTGAAACCTACGCCAATCAAGTATTGCGATGACCCTACTTGCTGTATGCCATACTGTGTTTACCGACATGACTTTTCCGTTCGGCTTCGAACAACTATGGACTATCGGGGCCAACTTGATGAGGAGCCGGCCAACTATTCCGCTAATGACAATAACTATGCTTAGGTCGTTGCAAATAATATTATGTGTAGCAACCAAAATACACAGAGGAACATCTACTGGAATTAAAAGTTATCGCCCCATGCCAACAGCTGGATGGGGCATCGAAGACAACGACACTAAAATAGCTACGCGAACTGGTGACAAAACAGCAGACACTATGCCAGAAAACATACAATTTGGGGAAGACATGTATAGCGGACTGAGATTCGGTTATTGGACCGCTCACAATATCTAAAGCAACATGGATGAGCTGTAACTCATTATGAATGGTTCACAACAATTCTACCTTCAATCAGAGTTCAGTGGCAATAGATGGGTGCAACCTGGAAAGGAGAGAAGGGGCACTTGCAGTGGCGGAGGTGTGACTGCCTACAGCTGTGACATCGTGCCATATTCTCGTAGACAAGATTTTGGGAAGGAGCAATTGGAAGATAAGTGGGTAGTAACAAAAAAGATCCTGCTCAAATTTTATCATGTTTGGAACAATAGCAACATACTTTGTTTTTGGGTGAGTTGAGATAGGGGGCAACTGAATTACATGCTGATACAAATATGTACAGTAGCCTATGGGCTTGGTTGATTGTGTTAAAGAGTAGAGCAATATCGTCAGCAAAATCGGTATCACTATGGACCTTTGCAAGATGCCTCCTGCTATACCGAGGGCCAAATGTAAAATCTGGTGCTGTGTCATCTTCACCTATGACCATTGTTATCTACACTGGGACTAATAAAACGTTCACATGTATACCATAGTATAGTTAACAGAGGTACACCCATTATGTTGAATGCACAAATGTAGGGGAAGTAATGTATATTAGACAGGTTTATTCTTTGAAATAATTGTAAAACTGTTGTTCTACTACTAGTGATAGGTTGGTAAATGTGAAGCCATAATTTACTAGTTTTATTGTATTTCTTTTGTGTCAACTTTATTACAGTATGAAACCATATCTGAGTATATCTTAGAATATTAAAGCATAACTTTTTGTAATTATAGCATAAGCTATATCATATATAAGTGTTTACACATTAGTACAGCTTTCAAACATACAATAACTAAGGTTGTATTTGGATTAGAATTATGTTGTCAATGCATTGTTATGTTTGTTAGTATGATATTAAAACATCTCATTATGACTGCACTCTCAGGGTCACAGTATTTTTGTACGTTCAACTATACTCAGGTGAAAACTGATTGTAATTTTACATAGTCTATTTTGTAAGGTGTGGCGAACAGAAGAACGTCGCAACTCGGGTGTGGCGTTATGGGCTGGACATGTTTAGCCGTTTCAAAGATGTTCAGGCTAAGTTGGCCAGTTGTTAAGTGAAGACGCTCTTTGTCAGTTCAATGTTGATCGAGTGAGACGGCTGCGTGGCATACACGCGGACAACTTGGTCGGCGTGTAAGACAACTGGGTCGGTTTACCGCATAACCGGGTCGGTGTGTAGGACTACTGGGTCGACGTGTAGGACAACTGGGTCGGCATGTAGGACAACTTGGTCGGCTTACCGGATAACCGGGTCGGCGTGTAGGACAACTGGGTCGGTTTACCGCATAACCGGGTCGGTGTGTAGGACAACTGGGTCGCCGTGTAGGACAACTGGTCGGCGTGTAGGACAACTGGGTCGGCATGTAGGACAACTGGATCGGCTTGCCGGATAACCGGGTCGGCGTATAGGACAACTGGGTCGGCGTGTAGGACAACTGGGTCGGCATGTAGGACAACTTGGTCGGCTTGCCGGATAACCGGGTCGGCGTGTAGGACAACTGGGTCGGCTGCCGGATAACCGGATCGGTTTGCGGGGGCAACGGGGTCGGCATCCGATACAATCGGGTCGGCGTGCATGATAGCCGGGTCGGCTTCGGGACAACCGGGTCGGCGTGCATGATAGCCGGGTCGGCTTGCGGGACAACCGGGTCGGCGTGCGGACAACTGGATCGGCGTGCGGAGAACTGGATCGGCGTGCGGACAACTGGATCGGCGTGCGGACAACTGGATCGGCGTGCGGACAACTGGATCGGTGTGCGGACAACTGGATCGGCGTGCGGACAACTGGATCGGCGTGCGGACAACTGGATCGGCGTGCGGACAACTGGATCGGCGTGCGCGCGAGATGTTGAACGAAGCAACAGCTGATCAAAAGGAAGGACTGATCAATGCGAAGGACCCACGTTGTCGAATGAACGGCAAACCGGGCTTGGATGGCAAATTAGCAATCCTGTTTATTAGTTTTGACAATTAACTAATATACTCATATCAGTCAACTACTTACTATTATGCTGATGAACTAGTTAATTCGGTCCAGTAATTAATTAATGTATGCAGTTGTATATTAAATTTAATTAATTAAATATAATCAAACTTAATAAAAAAAAATTATCACCCATGTGACAGAGATCTACGTTTGAACTCTTTATTGCACAAACTATCCTGGACATATTTTGTTTACGTAATAGGACCAGTGAACGAATATTTGGATCGCCGTTTTCGCAATTTCATATTATTTTAGGGGAGTTTGTGACCCCTCTACCACCGCCGAAAAAACTTAAGTCTTACCAGGGTTACTATTTGTGTTCATATATATATATATATATATATATATATATATATATATATATATATATATATATATATATATATATATATATATATATATATATATATATATATATATATATATATATAATATGGCAATAGCAGGCACAATTAAATGACCCGATCAGTGATTGCATTTCGTTCAGAGTGGTTTACGTTCTCTTGGCCAGCTTTACGAATTTCTGACGACGATATACTACCTTGTCCAGTGGCACAGCAAGTGTTTGATTCACTGTGTCAACTTAAATATCACGGAGTGTAACTGTTGTTGAAGGTAACACTCTTTAGACTGTTTGAAGGGTAGATTAACCATTTCGCTGAGCTCATAAAACGACATCTACTTTTGTTGAAGTTATAGCAGACGCGGGAACGTTTGTTTTCGGTAACATAGTAAAGAAACGGCTGGCACATTATTAATGTGTTAAGGGCCTTAGCTTTATATTTTGCTTTCACATTTAAGTACAGAGGGTAATTAAACACATTCCAGGAGACACTCATCCTCTCCCACCTGACCCGTTAACGGTAGTCATGTTCTAACCAAACTCGGGGGACCATGTGAGCGAGCATCGTTACGATGTGGTTCATGTATGTCATGAGCTGACTACCCGCTTATCGAAATTGTTCTGCCCTGGGGACTGCATATGTCATAAACAGATGTTATAAACATATGCAGCCATTCCCCAATCTGATCTACTGGGATGATAAGCCGTTTCCTGTATATGGTGGGGAGGCCGGTTCCTCCTGGGGGGTCAATCAGATGGACGCGCAGCGGGAAATACTCATTTGTCAAGAGGTGATTTTTTAGTTTCTCTATTACCTCGTCGCCCAACTGACCCAGTCCATGTCAAAAGCGCTATTATCTGGTTTTGAAGGCCGCTGGCGTACCGCTTTGTAGTGAGCCGCACTTTCGATTTTCTTAGCCGGGGGAGTGGTTGTCTGTCAGGTCGTATGAGTCAGATGAATTGACCGCCTAATCAGGGGATGAGGAGCGGTCTCGTTTTCTGACGTTGGCGCACATGATGACCAGGCTCCGTTGAAGTGCCGGCAACAGGACCAAGAGTCGACTGTGCAATCGCGGCACAACCAAGAGTCGACTGTGCAATCGCGCCAGGACCAAGAGTCGACTGTGCAATCGCGACACGACCAAGAGTCGACTGTGCAATCGCAACAGGACCAAGAGTCGACTGTGCAATCGCGGCAGGACCAAAATTCGACTGTGCAATCGCGGCAGGACCAAGAGTCGACTGTGCAATCGCGGCAGGACCAAAATTCGACTGTGCAATCGCGGCAGGACCAAGATTCGACTGTGCAGTCGCGGCAGGACCAAGAGTCGACTGTGCAATCGCGGCAGGACCAAGAGTCGACTGTGCAGTCGCGGCAGGACCAAAATTCGACTGTGCAATCGCGGCAGAACCAAGAGTCGACTGTGCAATCGCGACAGGACCTAGATTCGACAGTGCAATGGAGGCAGGACCAAGAGTGGACTGTGCAATCGCGGCAGGAACAAGAGTGGACTGTGCAATCGCGGTAGGACCAAAATTCGACTGTGCAATCGCGGCAGGACCAAAAGTCGACTGTGCAATCGCGGCAGGACCAACATTCGACTGTGCAATCGCGGCAGGACCAAGATTCGACTGTGCAATCGCGGCAGGACCAAGATTCGACTGTGCAATCGCGGCAGGACCAAGATTCGACTGTGCAATCGCGGCAGGACAAAGAGTGGACTGTGCAGTCGCGGCAGGACCAAAATTCGACTGTGCAATCGCGGCAGGACCAAGATTCGACTGTGCAATCGCGGCAGGACCAAGATTCGACTGTGCAATCGCGGCAGGACCAAGATTCGACTGTGCAATCGCGGCAGGACCAAGATTCGACTGTGCAATCGCGGCAGGACCAAGATTCGACTGTGCAATCGCGGCAGGACCAAGATTCGACTGTGCAATCGCGGCAGGACCAAGATTCGACTGTGCAATCGCGGCAGGACCAAGATTCGACTGTGCAATCGCGGCAGGACCAAGATTCGACTGTGCCATCGCGGCAGGACCAAGATTCGACAGTGCAATCGCGGCAGGACCAAGATTCGACTGTGCAATCGCGGCAGGACCAAGATTCGACTGTGCAATCGCGGCAGGACCAAGATTCGACTGTGCAATCGCGGCAGGACCAAGATTCGACTGTGCAATCGCGGCAGGACCAAGATTCGACTGTGCAATCGCGGCAGGACCAAGATTCGACTGTGCAATCGCGGCAGGACCAAGATTCGACTGTGCCATCGCGGCAGGACCAAGATTCGACAGTGCAATCGCGACAGGACCAAGATTCGACTGTTCAATCGCGGCAGGACCAAGATTCGACTGTGCCATCGCGGCAGGACCAAGATTCGACAGTGCAATCGCGGCAGGACCAAGATTCGACTGTGCAATCGCGGCAGGACCAAGATTCGACTGTGCAGTCGCGGCAGGACCAAGATTCGACTGTGCAATCGCGGCAGGACCAAGAGTGGACTGTGCAATCGCGGCAGGACCAAGATTCGACTGTGCAATCGCGGCAGGACCAAGATTCGACTGTGCAATCGCGGCAGGACCAAGATTCGACTGTGCAATCGCGGCAGGACCAAGATTCGACTGTGCAATCGCGGCAGGACCAAGATTCGACTGTGCAATCGCGGCAGGACCAAGATTCGACTGTGCAATCGCGGCAGGACCAAGATTCGACTGTGCAATCGCGGCAGGACCAAGATTCGACTGTGCAATCGCGGCAGGACCAAGATTCGACTGTGCAATCGCGGCAGGACCAATATTTGACTGTGCAGTCGCGGCAGGACCAAGATTCGACAGTGCAATGGCGGCAGGACCAAGAGTCGACTGTGCAATCGCGGCAGGACCAAGAATGGACTGTGCAATCGCGGTAGGACCAAAATTCGACTGTGCAATCGCGGCACGACCAAGAGTCGACTGTGCAATCGCGGCAGGACCAAAATTCGACTGTGCAATCGCGGCATGACCAATATTTGACTGTGCAGTCGCGGCAGGATAAAGATTCGACTGTGCAATCGCGGCAGGACCAAGTGTGGACTGGGCAATCGCGGCTGGACTAATATTCGACTGTGCAGTCGCGGCAGGATCAAGAATCGACTGTGCAATCACGGCAGGACAAAGAGTGGACTGTGCAGTCGCGGCAGGACCAAAATTCGACTGTGCAATTGCGGCAGGACCAAGATTCGACTGTGCAATCGCGGCAGGACCAAGAGTTGACTGTGCAATCGCGGCAGGACCAAGAGTGGACTGTGCAGTCGCGGCAGGACCAAGATTCGACTGTGCAATCGCGGCAGGACCAAGAGTGGACTGTGCAATCGCGGCAGGACCAAGATTCGACTGTGCAATCGCGGCAGGACCAAGATTCGACTGTGCAATCGCGGCAGGACCAAAATTCGACTGTGCAATCGCGGCAGCACCAAGAGTCGACTGTGCAATCGCGGCAGGACCAAAATTCGACTGTGCAATCGCGGCAGAACCAAGAGTCGGCTGTGCAATCGCGGCAGGACCAAGATTCGACAGTGCAATGGCTGCAGGACCAAGAGTCGACTGTGCAATCGCGGCAGGATAAAGAATGGACTGTGCAATCGCGGTAGGACCAAAATTCGACTGTGCAATCGCGGCAGGATAAAGATTCGACTGTGCAATCGCGGCAGGACCAAGATTCGACTGTGCAATCGCGGCAGGACCAAGAGTGGACTGTGCAATCGCGGCAGGACCAAGATTCGACTGTGCAATCGCGGCAGGACCAAGATTCGACTGTGCAATCGCGGCAGGACCAAGATTCGACTGTGCAATCGCGGCAGGACCAAGAGTCGACTGTGCAATCGCGGCAGGACCAAGATTCGACTGTGCAATCGCGGCAGGACCAAGAGTCGACTGTGCAATCGCGGCAGGACCAAGAGTCGACTGTGCAATCGCGGCAGGACCAAGATTCGACTGTGCAATCGCGGCAGGACCAAGATTCGACTGTGCAATCGCGGCAGGACCAAGATTCGACTGTGCAATCGCGGCAGGACCAAGATTCGACTGTGCAATCGCGGCAGGACCAAGAATCGACTGTGCAATCGCGGCAGGACAAAGATTCGACTGTGCAATCGCGGCAGGACCAAGATTCGACTGTGCAATCGCGGCAGGACCAAGATTCGACTGTGCAATCGCGGCAGGACCAAGATTCGACTGTGCAATCGCGGCAGGACCAAGATTCGACTGTGCAATCGCGGCAGGACCAAGATTCGACTGTGCAATCGCGGCAGGACCAAGATTCGACTGTGCAATCGCGGCAGGACCAAGATTCGACTGTGCAATCGCGGCAGGACCAAGATTCGACTGTGCAATCGCGGCAGGACCAAGATTCGACTGTGCAATCGCGGCAGGACCAAGATTCGACAGTGCAATCGCGACAGGACCAAGATTCGACTGTTCAATCGCGGCAGGACCAAGATTCGACTGTGCAATCGCGGCAGGACCAAGATTCGACTGTGCAATCGCGGCAGGACCAAGATTCGACTGTGCAATCGCGGCAGGACCAAGATTCGACTGTGCAGTCGCGGCAGGAACAAGATTCGACTGTGCAGTCGCGGCAGGAACAAGATTCGACTGTGCAGTCGCGGCAGGAACAAGATTCGACTGTGCAATCGCGGCAGGAACAAGATTCGACTGTGCAGTCGCGGCAGGAACAAGATTCGACTGTGCAGTCGCGGCAGGAACAAGATTCGACAGTGCAATGGCGGCATGACCAAGAGTCGACTGTGCACTCGCGGCAGGAACAAGAGTGGACTGTGCAATCGCGGTAGGACCAAAATTCGACTGTGCAATCGCGGCAGGACCAAGAGTCGACTGTGCAATCGCGGCAGGACCAAAATTCGACTGTGCAATCGCGGCAGGACCAAGATTCGACTGTGCAGTCGCGGCAGGATAAAGAATCGACTGTGCAATCGCGGCAGGACCAAGAGTGGACTTTGCAATCGCGGCAGGACCAAGATTCGACTGTGCAGTCTCGGCAGGATCAAGAATCGACTGTGCAGTCGCGGCAGGACCAAGAGTGGACTGTGCAATCGCGGCAGGACCAAGAGTGGACTGTGCAGTCGCGGCAGAAGAAAGAGTCGGCTGTGCAATGGCGGCAGGACCAAGATTCGACAGTGCAATGGCGGCAGGACCAAGAGTCGACTGTGCAATCGCGGCAGGACCAAGAGTGGACTGTGCAATCGCGGCAGGACCAAGATTCGACTGTGCAATCGCGGCAGGACCAAGAGTCGACTGTGCAATCGCGGCAGGACCAAGATTCGACTGTGCAATCGCGGCAGGACCAAGATTCGACTGTGCAATCGCGGCAGGACCAAGATTCGACTGTGCAATCGCGGCAGGACCAAGATTCGACTGTGCAATCGCGGCAGGACCAAGATTCGACTGTGCAGTCGCGGCAGGATCAAGAATCGACTGTGCAATCGCGGCAGGACAAAGAGTGGACTGTGCCATCGCGGCAGGACCAAGATTCGACTGTGCAATCGCGGCAGGACCAAGATTCGACTGTGCAATCGCGACAGGACCAAGATTCGACTGTGCAATCGCGGCAGGACCAAGATTCGACTGTGCAATCGCGGCAGGACCAAGATTCGACTGTGCAATCGCGGCAGGACCAAGATTCGACTGTGCAATCGCGGCAGGACCAAGATTCGACTGTGCAATCGCGGCAGGACCAAGATTCGACTGTGCAATCGCGGCAGGACCAAGATTCGACTGTGCCATCGCGGCAGGACCAAGATTCGACAGTGCAATCGCGGCAGGACCAAAATTCGACTGTGCAATCGCGGCATGACCAATATTTGACTGTGCAGTCGCGGCAGGACCAAGATTCGACAGTGCAATGGCGGCAGGACCAAGAGTCGACTGTGCAATCGCGGCAGGACCAAGATTCGACTGTGCAATCGCGGCAGGACCAAAATTCGACTGTGCAATCGCGGCAGCACCAAGAGTCGACTGTGTAATCGCGGCAGGACCAAAATTCGACTGTGCAATCGCGGCAGGACCAAGAGTGGACTGTGCAATCGCGGCAGGACCAAGATTCGACTGTGCAATCGCGGCAGGACCAAGATTCGACTGTGCAATCGCGGCAGGACCAAGATTCGACTGTGCAATCGCGGCAGGACCAAGATTCGACTGTGCAATCGCGGCAGGACCAAGATTCGACTGTGCAATCGCGGCAGGACCAAGATTCGACTGTGCAATCGCGGCAGGACCAAGATTCGACTGTGCAATCGCGGCAGGACAAAGATTCGACTGTGCAATCGCGGCAGGACCAAGATTCGACTGTGCAATCGCGGCAGGACCAAGATTCGACTGTGCAATCGCGGCAGGACCAAGATTCGACTGTGCAATCGCGGCAGGACCAAGATTCGACTGTGCAATCGCGGCAGGACCAAGATTCGACTGTGCAATCGCGGCAGGACCAAGATTCGACTGTGCAATCGCGGCAGGACCAAAATTCGACTGTGCAATCGCGGCAGGACCAATATTCGACTGTGCAGTCGCGGCAGGACCAAGATTCGACTGTGCAATCGCGGCAGGACCAAGATTCGACTGTGCAATCGCGGCAGGACCAAGATTCGACTGTGCAATCGCGGCAGGACCAAGAGTCGACTGTGCAATCGCGGCAGGACCAAGATTCGACTGTGCAATCGCGGCAGGACCAAGATTCGACTGTGCAATCGCGGCAGGACCAAGAGTCGACTGTGCAATCGCGGCAGGACCAAAATTCGACTGTGCAATCGCGGCAGGACCAAGATTCGACTGTGCAATCGCGGCAGGACCAAGATTCGACTGTGCAATCGCGGCAGGACCAAGATTCGACTGTGCAATCGCGGCAGGACCAAGATTCGACTGTGCAATCGCGGCAGGACCAAGATTCGACGTGCAATCGCGGCAGGACCAAGATTCGACTGTGCAATCGCGGCAGGACCAAGATTCGACTGTGCAATCGCGGCAGGACCAAGATTCGACTGTGCAATCGCGGCAGGACCAAGATTCGACTGTGCAATCGCGGCAGGACCAAGATTCGACTGTGCAATCGCGGCAGGACCAAGATTCGACTGTGCAATCGCGGCAGGACCAAGATTCGACTGTGCAATCGCGGCAGGACCAAGATTCGACTGTGCAATCGCGGCAGGACCAAGATCGACTGTGCAATCGCGGCAGGACCAAGATTCGACTGTGCAATCGCGGCAGGACCAAGATTCGACTGTGCAATCGCGGCAGGACCAAGATTCGACTGTGCAATCGCGGCAGGACCAAGATTCGACTGTGCAATCGCGGCAGGACCAAGATTCGACTGTGCAATCGCGGCAGGACCAAAATTCGACTGTGCAATCGCGGCAGGACCAAGATTCGACTGTGCAATCGCGGCAGGACCAAGAGTCGACTGTGCAATCGCGGCAGGACCAAGATTCGACTGTGCAATCGCGGCAGGACCAAGAGTCGACTGTGCAATCGCGGCAGGACCAAGATTCGACTGTGCAATCGCGGCAGGACCAAGATTCGACTGTGCAATCGCGGCAGGACCAAGAGTCGACTGTGCAATCGCGGCAGGACCAAAATTCGACTGTGCAATCGCGGCAGGACCAAGATTCGACTGTGCAGTCGCGGCAGGATAAAGAATCGACTGTGCAATCGTGGCAGGACCAAGAGTGGATTTTGCAATCGCGGCAGGACCAAGATTCGACTGTGCAGTCTCGGCAGTATCAAGAGTCGACTGTGCAGTAACGGCAGGACCAAGAGTTGACTGTGCAATCGCGGCAGGACCAAGAGTGGACTGTGCAGTCGCGGCAGAAGAAAGAGTCGGCTGTGCAATGGCGGCAGGACCAAGATTCGACAGTGCAATGGCGGCAGGACCAAGAGTCGACTGTGCAATCGCGGCAGGACCAAGAATGGACTGTGCAATCGCAGTAGGACAAAAATTCGACTGTGCAATCGCGGCACGACCAAGAGTCGACTGTGCAATCGCGGCAGGACCAAGATTCGACTGTGCAATCGCGGCAGGACCAAGAGTTGACTGTGCAATCGCGGCAGGACCAAGATTGGACTGTGCAGTCGCGGCAGGACCAAGATTCGACTGTGCAATCGCGGCAGGACCAAGAGTGGACCGTGCAGTCGCGGCAGGATCAAGAATCGACTGTGCAATCGCGGCAGGACAAAGAGTGGACTGTGCCATCGCGGCAGGACAAAGATTCGACTGTGCCATCGCGGCAGGACCAAGATTCGACAGTGCAATCGCGACAGGACCAAGATTCTACTGTTCAATCGCAGCAGGACCAAGATTCGACTGTGCAATCGCGGCAGGACCAAGATTCGACTGTGCAATCGCGGCAGGACCAAGATTCGACTGTGCAATCGCGGCAGGACCAAGATTCGACTGTGCAATCGCGGCAGGACCAAGATTCGACTGTGCAATCGCGGCAGGACCAAGATTCGACTGTGCAATCGCGGCAGGACCAAGATTCGACTGTGCAATCGCGGCAGGACCAAAATTCGACTGTGCAATCGCGGCAGGACCAAGATTCGACTGTGCAATCGCGGCAGGACCAAGATTCGACTGTGCAATCGCGGCAGGACCAAGAGTCGACTGTGCAATCGCGGCAGGACCAAGAATGGACTGTGCAATCGCGGTAGGACCAAAATTCGACTGTGCAATCGCGGCAGGACCAAGAGTCGACTGTGCAATCGCGGCAGGACCAAGATTCGACTGTGCAATCGCGGCAGGACCAAGATTCGACTGTGCAATCGCGGCAGGACCAAGATTCGACTGTGCAATCGCGGCAGGACCAAGATTCGACTGTGCAATCGCGGCAGGACCAAGATTCGACTGTGCAATCGCGGCAGGACCAAGATTCGACTGTGCAATCGCGGCAGGACCAAGATTCGACTGTGCAATCGCGGCAGGACCAACATTCGACTGTGCAATCGCGGCAGGACCAAGATTCGACTGTGCAATCGCGGCAGGACCAAGATTCGACTGTGCATTCGCGGCAGGACCAAGATTCGACTGTGCAATCGCGGCAGGACCAAGATTCGACTGTGCAATCGCGGCAGGACCAAGATTCGACTGTGCAATCGCGGCAGGACCAAGATTCGACTGTGCAATCGCGGCAGGACCAAGATCGACTGTGCAATCGCGGCAGGACCAAGATTCGACTGTGCAATCGCGGCAGGACCAAGATTCGACTGTGCAATCGCGGCAGGACCAAGATTGACTGTGCAATCGCGGCAGGACCAAGATTCGACTGTGCAATCGCGGCAGGACCAAGATTCGACTGTGCAATCGCGGCAGGACCAAGATTCGACTGTGCAGAATGTGCATCGCGGCAGGACCAAGATTCGACTGTGCAATCGCGGCAGGACCAAGATTGGACTGTGCAATCGCGGCAGGACCAAGATTCGACTGTGCAATCGCGGCAGGACCAAGATTCGACTGTGCAATCGCGGCAGGACCAAGATTCGACTGTGCAATCGCGGCAGGACCAAGATTCGACTGTGCAATCGCGGCAGGACCAAGATTCGACTGTGCAATCGCGGCAGGACCAAGATCGACTGTGCAATCGCGGCAGGACCAAGATTCGACGTGCAATCGCGGCAGGACCAAGAGTCGACTGTGCAATCGCGGCAGGACCAAGATTCGACTGTGCAATCGCGGCAGGACCAAATTCGACTGGCAATCGCGGCAGGACCAAGATTCGACTGTGCAATCGCGGCAGGACCAAGACTGACTGTGCAATCGCATGCGCAGGACCAAGATTCGACTGTGCAATCGCGGCAGGACCAAGATTCGACTGTGCAATCGCGGCAGGACCAAGATTCGACTGTGCAATCGCGGCAGGACCAAGATTCGACTGTGCAATCGCGGCAGGACCAAGATTCGACTGTGCAATCGCGGCAGGACCAAGATTCGACTGTGCAATCGCGGCAGGACCAAGATTCGACTGTGCAATCGCGGCAGGACCAAGATTCGACTGTGCAATCGCGGCAGGACCAAGATTCGACTGTGCAATCGCGGCAGGACCAAGATTCGACTGTGCAATCGCGGCAGGACCAAATGACTGTGCATCGCGCAGGACCAAGATTCGACTGTGCAATCGCGGCAGGACCAAGATTCGACTGTGCAATCGCGGCAGGACCAAGATTCGACTGTGCAATCGCGGCAGGACCAAGATTCGACTGTGCAATCGCGGCAGGACCAAGATTGGACTGTGCAATCGCGGCAGGACCAAGATTCGACTGTGCAATCGCGGCAGGACCAAGATTCGACTGTGCAATCGCGGCAGGACCAAGAGTCGACTGTGCAATCGCGGCAGGACCAAGAATCGACTGTGCAATCGCGGCAGGACCAAGATTCGACTGTGCAATCGCGGCAGGACCAAGATTCGACTGTGCAGTCGCGGCAGGACCAAGATTCGACTGTGCAATCGCGGCAGGACCAAGATTCGGACTGTGCAATCGCGGCAGGACCAAGATTCGACTGTGCAATCGCGGCAGGACCAAGATTCGACTGTGCAATCGCGGCAGGACCAAGATTCGACTGTGCAATCGCGGCAGGACCAAGATTCGACTGTGCAATCGCGGCAGGACCAAGATTCGACTGTGCAGTCGCGGCAGGACCAAGATTCGACTGTGCAATCGCGGCAGGACCAAGATTGGACTGTGCAGTCGCGGCAGGACCAAGATTCGACTGTGCAATCGCGGCAGGACCAAGATTCGACTGTGCAATCGCGGCAGGACCAAGATTCGACTGTGCAATCGCGGCAGGACCAAGATTCGACTGTGCAATCGCGGCAGGACCAAGATTCGACTGTGCAATCGCGGCAGGACCAAGATTCGACTGTGCAATCGCGGCAGGACCAAGATTCGACTGTGCAATCGCGGCAGGACCAAGATTCGACTGTGCAATCGCGGCAGGACCAAGATTCGACTGTGCAATCGCGGCAGGACCAAGATTCGACTGTGCAATCGCGGCAGGACCAAGATTCGACTGTGCAATCGCGGCAGGACCAAGATTCGACTGTGCAATCGCGGCAGGACCAAGATTCGACTGTGCAATCGCGGCAGGACCAAGATTCGACTGTGCAATCGCGGCAGGACCAAGATTCGACTGTGCAATCGCGGCAGGACCAAGATTCGACTGTGCAATCGCGGCAGGACCAAGATTCGACTGTGCAATCGCGGCAGGACCAAGATTCGACTGTGCAATCGCGGCAGGACCAAGATTCGACTGTGCAATCGCGGCAGGACCAAGATTCGACTGTGCAATCGCGGCAGGACCAAGATTCGACTGTGCAATCGCGGCAGGACCAAGATTCGACTGTGCAATCGCGGCAGGACCAAGATTCGACTGTGCAATCGCGGCAGGACCAAGATTCGACTGTGCAATCGCGGCAGGACCAAGATTCGACTGTGCAATCGCGGCAGGACCAAATTCGACTGTGCAATCGCGGCAGGACCAAGATTCGACTGTGCAATCGCGGCAGGACCAAGATTCGACTGTGCAATCGCGGCAGGACCAAGATTCGACTGTGCAATCGCGGCAGGACCAAGATTCGACTGTGCAATCGCGGCAGGACCAAGATTCGACTGTGCAATCGCGGCAGGACCAAGATTCGACTGTGCAATCGCGGCAGGACCAAGATTCGACTGTGCAATCGCGGCAGGACCAAGAGTCGACTGTGCAATCGCGGCAGGACCAAGATTCGACTGTGCAATCGCGGCAGGACCAAGATTCGACTGTGCAATCGCGGCAGGACCAAGATTCGACTGTGCAATCGCGGCAGGACCAAGATTCGACTGTGCAATCGCGGCAGGACCAAGATTCGACTGTGCAATCGCGGCAGGACCAAGATTCGACTGTGCAATCGCGGCAGGACCAAGATTCGACTGTGCAATCGCGGCAGGACCAAGATCGACTGTGCAATCGCGGCAGGACCAAGATTCGACTGTGCAATCGCGGCAGGACCAAGATTCGACTGTGCAATCGCGGCAGGACCAAAGATTCGACTGTGCAATCGCGGCAGGACCAAGATTCGACTGTGCAATCGCGGCAGGACCAAGATTCGACTGTGCAATCGCGGCAGGACCAAGATTCGACTGTGCAATCGCGGCAGGACCAAGATTCGACTGTGCAATCGCGGCAGGACCAAGATTCGACTGTGCAATCGCGGCAGGACCAAGATTCGACTGTGCAATCGCGGCAGGACCAAGATTCGACTGTGCAATCGCGGCAGGACCAAGATTCGACTGTGCAATCGCGGCAGGACCAAGATTCGACTGTGCAATCGCGGCAGGACCAAGATTCGACTGTGCAATCGCGGCAGGACCAAGATTCGACTGTGCAATCGCGGCAGGACCAAGATTCGACTGTGCAATCGCGGCAGGACCAAGATTCGACTGTGCAATCGCGGCAGGACCAAGATTCGACTGTGCAATCGCGGCAGGACCAAGATTCGACTGTGCAATCGCGGCAGGACCAAGATTCGACTGTGCAATCGCGGCAGGACCAAGATTCGACTGTGCAATCGCGGCAGGACCAAGATTCGACTGTGCAATCGCGGCAGGACCAAGATTCGACTGTGCAATCGCGGCAGGACCAAGATTCGACTGTGCAATCGCGGCAGGACCAAGATTCGACTGTGCAATCGCGGCAGGACCAAGATTCGACTGTGCAATCGCGGCAGGACCAAGATTCGACTGTGCAATCGCGGCAGGACCAAGATTCGACTGTGCAATCGCGGCAGGACCAAGATTCGACTGTGCAATCGCGGCAGGACCAAGATTCGACTGTGCAATCGCGGCAGGACCAAGATTCGACTGTGCAATCGCGGCAGGACCAAGATTCGACTGTGCAATCGCGGCAGGACCAAGATTCGACTGTGCAATCGCGGCAGGACCAAGATTCGACTGTGCAATCGCGGCAGGACCAAGATTCGACTGTGCAATCGCGGCAGGACCAAGATTCGACTGTGCAATCGCGGCAGGACCAAGAGTCGACTGTGCAATCGCGGCAGGACCAAGATTCGACTGTGCAATCGCGGCAGGACCAAGATTCGACTGTGCAATCGCGGCAGGACCAAGATTCGACTGTGCAATCGCGGCAGGACCAAGATTCGACTGTGCAATCGCGGCAGGACCAAGATTCGACTGTGCAATCGCGGCAGGACCAAGATTCGACTGTGCAATCGCGGCAGGACCAAGATTCGACTGTGCAATCGCGGCAGGACCAAGATTCGACTGTGCAATCGCGGCAGGACCAAGATTCGACTGTGCAATCGCGGCAGGACCAAGATTCGACTGTGCAATCGCGGCAGGACCAAGATTCGACTGTGCAATCGCGGCAGGACCAAGATTCGACTGTGCAATCGCGGCAGGACCAAGATTCGACTGTGCAATCGCGGCAGGACCAAGATTCGACTGTGCAATCGCGGCAGGACCAAGATTCGACTGTGCAATCGCGGCAGGACCAAGATTCGACTGTGCAATCGCGGCAGGACCAAGATTCGACTGTGCAATCGCGGCAGGACCAAGATTCGACTGTGCAATCGCGGCAGGACCAAGATTCGACTGTGCAATCGCGGCAGGACCAAGATTCGACTGTGCAATCGCGGCAGGACCAAGATTCGACTGTGCAATCGCGGCAGGACCAAGATTCGACTGTGCAATCGCGGCAGGACCAAGATTCGACTGTGCAATCGCGGCAGGACCAAGATTCGACTGTGCAATCGCGGCAGGACCAAGATTCGACTGTGCAATCGCGGCAGGACCAAGATTCGACTGTGCAATCGCGGCAGGACCAAGATTCGACTGTGCAATCGCGGCAGGACCAAGATTCGACTGTGCAATCGCGGCAGGACCAAGATTCGACTGTGCAATCGCGGCAGGACCAAGATTCGACTGTGCAATCGCGGCAGGACCAAGATTCGACTGTGCAATCGCGGCAGGACCAAGATTCGACTGTGCAATCGCGGCAGGACCAAGATTCGACTGTGCAATCGCGGCAGGACCAAGATTCGACTGTGCAATCGCGGCAGGACCAAGATTCGACTGTGCAATCGCGGCAGGACCAAGATTCGACTGTGCAATCGCGGCAGGACCAAGATTCGACTGTGCAATCGCGGCAGGACCAAGATTCGACTGTGCAATCGCGGCAGGACCAAGATTCGACTGTGCAATCGCGGCAGGACCAAGATTCGACTGTGCAATCGCGGCAGGACCAAGATTCGACTGTGCAATCGCGGCAGGACCAAGATTCGACTGTGCAATCGCGGCAGGACCAAGATTCGACTGTGCAATCGCGGCAGGACCAAGATTCGACTGTGCAATCGCGGCAGGACCAAGATTCGACTGTGCAATCGCGGCAGGACCAAGATTCGACTGTGCAATCGCGGCAGGACCAAGATTCGACTGTGCAATCGCGGCAGGACCAAGATTCGACTGTGCAATCGCGGCAGGACCAAGATTCGACTGTGCAATCGCGGCAGGACCAAGATTCGACTGTGCAATCGCGGCAGGACCAAGATTCGACTGTGCAATCGCGGCAGGACCAAGATTCGACTGTGCAATCGCGGCAGGACCAAGATTCGACTGTGCAATCGCGGCAGGACCAAGATTCGACTGTGCAATCGCGGCAGGACCAAGATTCGACTGTGCAATCGCGGCAGGACCAAGATTCGACTGTGCAATCGCGGCAGGACCAAGATTCGACTGTGCAATCGCGGCAGGACCAAGATTCGACTGTGCAATCGCGGCAGGACCAAGATTCGACTGTGCAATCGCGGCAGGACCAAGATTCGACTGTGCAATCGCGGCAGGACCAAGATTCGACTGTGCAATCGCGGCAGGACCAAGATTCGACTGTGCAATCGCGGCAGGACCAAGATTCGACTGTGCAATCGCGGCAGGACCAAGATTCGACTGTGCAATCGCGGCAGGACCAAGATTCGACTGTGCAATCGCGGCAGGACCAAGATTCGACTGTGCAATCGCGGCAGGACCAAGATTCGACTGTGCAATCGCGGCAGGACCAAGATTCGACTGTGCAATCGCGGCAGGACCAAGATTCGACTGTGCAATCGCGGCAGGACCAAGATTCGACTGTGCAATCGCGGCAGGACCAAGATTCGACTGTGCAATCGCGGCAGGACCAAGATTCGACTGTGCAATCGCGGCAGGACCAAGATTCGACTGTGCAATCGCGGCAGGACCAAGATTCGACTGTGCAATCGCGGCAGGACCAAGATTCGACTGTGCAATCGCGGCAGGACCAAGATTCGACTGTGCAATCGCGGCAGGACCAAGATTCGACTGTGCAATCGCGGCAGGACCAAGATTCGACTGTGCAATCGCGGCAGGACCAAGATTCGACTGTGCAATCGCGGCAGGACCAAGAGTGGACTGTGCAGTCGCGGCAGGACCAAGATTCGACTGTGCAATCGCGGCAGGACCAAGATTCGACTGTGCAATCGCGGCAGGACCAAGATTCGACTGTGCAATCGCGGCAGGACCAAGATTCGACTGTGCAATCGCGGCAGGACCAAGATTCGACTGTGCAATCGCGGCAGGACCAAGATTCGACTGTGCAATCGCGGCAGGACCAAGATTCGACTGTGCAATCGCGGCAGGACCAAGATTCGACTGTGCAATCGCGGCAGGACCAAGATTCGACTGTGCAATCGCGGCAGGACCAAGATTCGACTGTGCAATCGCGGCAGGACCAAGATTCGACTGTGCAATCGCGGCAGGACCAAGATTCGACTGTGCAATCGCGGCAGGACCAAGATTCGACTGTGCAATCGCGGCAGGACCAAGATTCGACTGTGCAATCGCGGCAGGACCAAGATTCGACTGTGCAATCGCGGCAGGACCAAGATTCGACTGTGCAATCGCGGCAGGACCAAGATTCGACTGTGCAATCGCGGCAGGACCAAGATTCGACTGTGCAATCGCGGCAGGACCAAGATTCGACTGTGCAATCGCGGCAGGACCAAGAGTCGACTGTGCAATCGCGGCAGGACCAAGATTCGACTGTGCAATCGCGGCAGGACCAAGATTCGACTGTGCAATCGCGGCAGGACCAAGATTCGACTGTGCAATCGCGGCAGGACCAAGATTCGACTGTGCAATCGCGGCAGGACCAAGATTCGACTGTGCAATCGCGGCAGGACCAAGATTCGACTGTGCAATCGCGGCAGGACCAAGATTCGACTGTGCAATCGCGGCAGGACCAAGATTCGACTGTGCAATCGCGGCAGGACCAAGATTCGACTGTGCAATCGCGGCAGGACCAAGATTCGACTGTGCAATCGCGGCAGGACCAAGATTCGACTGTGCAATCGCGGCAGGACCAAGATTCGACTGTGCAATCGCGGCAGGACCAAGATTCGACTGTGCAATCGCGGCAGGACCAAGATTCGACTGTGCAATCGCGGCAGGACCAAGATTCGACTGTGCAATCGCGGCAGGACCAAGATTCGACTGTGCAATCGCGGCAGGACCAAGATTCGACTGTGCAATCGCGGCAGGACCAAGAGTCGACTGTGCAATCGCGGCAGGACCAAGATTCGACTGTGCAATCGCGGCAGGACCAAGATTCGACTGTGCAATCGCGGCAGGACCAAGATTCGACTGTGCAATCGCGGCAGGACCAAGATTCGACTGTGCAATCGCGGCAGGACCAAGATTCGACTGTGCAATCGCGGCAGGACCAAGATTCGACTGTGCAATCGCGGCAGGACCAAGATTCGACTGTGCAATCGCGGCAGGACCAAGATTCGACTGTGCAATCGCGGCAGGACCAAGATTCGACTGTGCAATCGCGGCAGGACCAAGATTCGACTGTGCAATCGCGGCAGGACCAAGATTCGACTGTGCAATCGCGGCAGGACCAAGATTCGACTGTGCAATCGCGGCAGGACCAAGATTCGACTGTGCAATCGCGGCAGGACCAAGATTCGACTGTGCAATCGCGGCAGGACCAAGATTCGACTGTGCAATCGCGGCAGGACCAAGATTCGACTGTGCAATCGCGGCAGGACCAAGATTCGACTGTGCAATCGCGGCAGGACCAAGATTCGACTGTGCAATCGCGGCAGGACCAAGATTCGACTGTGCAATCGCGGCAGGACCAAGAGTCGACTGTGCAATCGCGGCAGGACCAAGATTCGACTGTGCAATCGCGGCAGGACCAAGATTCGACTGTGCAATCGCGGCAGGACCAAGATTCGACTGTGCAATCGCGGCAGGACCAAGATTCGACTGTGCAATCGCGGCAGGACCAAGATTCGACTGTGCAATCGCGGCAGGACCAAGATTCGACTGTGCAATCGCGGCAGGACCAAGATTCGACTGTGCAATCGCGGCAGGACCAAGATTCGACTGTGCAATCGCGGCAGGACCAAGATTCGACTGTGCAATCGCGGCAGGACCAAGATTCGACTGTGCAATCGCGGCAGGACCAAGATTCGACTGTGCAATCGCGGCAGGACCAAGATTCGACTGTGCAATCGCGGCAGGACCAAGATTCGACTGTGCATCGCGCAGACAATCGACGTGCATCGCGGCAGGACCAAGATTCGACTGTGCAATCGCGGCAGGACCAAGATTCGACTGTGCAATCGCGGCAGGACCAAGATTCGACTGTGCAATCGCGGCAGGACCAAGATTCGACTGTGCAATCGCGGCAGGACCAAGATTCGACTGTGCAATCGCGGCAGGACCAAGATTCGACTGTGCAATCGCGGCAGGACCAAGATTCGACTGTGCAATCGCGGCAGGACCAAATTCGACTGTGCAGTCGCGGCAGGACCAAGATTCGACTGTGCAATCGCGGCAGGACCAAGAGTGGACTGTGCAATCGCGGCAGGACCAAAATTCGACTGTGCAATCGCGGCAGGACCAAGATTCGACTGTGCAATCGCGGCAGGACCAAGATTCGACTGTGCAATCGCGGCAGGACCAAGATTCGACTGTGCAATCGCGGCAGGACCAAGATTCGACTGTGCAATCGCGGCAGGACCAAGATTCGACTGTGCAATCGCGGCAGGACCAAGATTCGACTGTGCAATCGCGGCAGGACCAAGATTCGACTGTGCAATCGCGGCAGGACCAAGATTCGACTGTGCAATCGCGGCAGGACCAAGATTCGACTGTGCAATCGCGGCAGGACCAAGATTCGACTGTGCAATCGCGGCAGGACCAAGATTCGACTGTGCAATCGCGGCAGGACCAAGATTCGACTGTGCAATCGCGGCAGGACCAAGATTCGACTGTGCAATCGCGGCAGGACCAAAATTCGACTGTGCAATCGCGGCAGGACCAAGAATCGACTGTGCAATCGCGGCAGGACCAAGATTCGAATGTGCAATCGCGGCAGGACCAAGATTCGACTGTGCAATCGCGGCAGGACCAAGATTGGACTGTGCAATCGCGGCAGGACCAAGATTCGACTGTGCAATCGCGGCAGGACCAAGATTCGACTGTGCAATCGCGGCAGGACCAAGATTCGACTGTGCAATCGCGGCAGGACCAAGATTCGACTGTGCAATCGCGGCAGGACCAAGATTCGACTGTGCAATCGCGGCAGGACCAAGATTCGACTGTGCAATCGCGGCAGGACCAAGATTCGACTGTGCAATCGCGGCAGGACCAAGATTCGACTGTGCAATCGCGGCAGGACCAAGATTCGACTGTGCAATCGCGGCAGGACCAAGATTCGACTGTGCAATCGCGGCAGGACCAAGATTCGACTGTGCAATCGCGGCAGGACCAAGATTCGACTGTGCAATCGCGGCAGGACCAAGATTCGACTGTGCAATCGCGG
This sequence comes from Lamellibrachia satsuma, assembly GCA_033239005.1. NCBI lineage: Eukaryota > Metazoa > Annelida > Polychaeta > Sabellida > Siboglinidae > Lamellibrachia > Lamellibrachia satsuma. The sequence goes on along the minus strand of BSQZ01000074.1, from coordinate 19,348 downwards.
CAGGACCAAGATTCGACTGTGCAATCGCGGCAGGACCAAGATTCGACTGTGCAATCGCGGCAGGACCAAGATTCGACTGTGCAATCGCGGCAGGACCAAGATTCGACTGTGCAATCGCGGCAGGACCAAGATTCGACTGTGCAATCGCGGCAGGACCAAGATTCGACTGTGCAATCGCGGCAGGACCAAGATTCGACTGTGCAATCGCGGCAGGACCAAGATTCGACTGTGCAATCGCGGCAGGACCAAGATTCGACTGTGCAATCGCGGCAGGACCAAGATTCGACTGTGCAATCGCGGCAGGACCAAGATTCGACTGTGCAATCGCGGCAGGACCAAGATTCGACTGTGCAATCGCGGCAGGACCAAGATTCGACTGTGCAATCGCGGCAGGACCAAGATTCGACTGTGCAATCGCGGCAGGACCAAGATTCGACTGTGCAATCGCGGCAGGACCAAGATTCGACTGTGCAATCGCGGCAGGACCAAGATTCGACTGTGCAATCGCGGCAGGACCAAGATTCGACTGTGCAATCGCGGCAGGACCAAGATTCGACTGTGCAATCGCGGCAGGACCAAGATTCGACTGTGCAATCGCGGCAGGACCAAGATTCGACTGTGCAATCGCGGCAGGACCAAGATTCGACTGTGCAATCGCGGCAGGACCAAGATTCGACTGTGCAATCGCGGCAGGACCAAGATTCGACTGTGCAATCGCGGCAGGACCAAGATTCGACTGTGCAATCGCGGCAGGACCAAGATTCGACTGTGCAATCGCGGCAGGACCAAGATTCGACTGTGCAATCGCGGCAGGACCAAGATTCGACTGTGCAATCGCGGCAGGACCAAGATTCGACTGTGCAATCGCGGCAGGACCAAGATTCGACTGTGCAATCGCGGCAGGACCAAGATTCGACTGTGCAATCGCGGCAGGACCAAGATTCGACTGTGCAATCGCGGCAGGACCAAGATTCGACTGTGCAATCGCGGCAGGACCAAGATTCGACTGTGCAATCGCGGCAGGACCAAGATTCGACTGTGCAATCGCGGCAGGACCAAGATTCGACTGTGCAATCGCGGCAGGACCAAGATTCGACTGTGCAATCGCGGCAGGACCAAGATTCGACTGTGCAATCGCGGCAGGACCAAGATTCGACTGTGCAATCGCGGCAGGACCAAGATTCGACTGTGCAATCGCGGCAGGACCAAGATTCGACTGTGCAATCGCGGCAGGACCAAGATTCGACTGTGCAATCGCGGCAGGACCAAGATTCGACTGTGCAATCGCGGCAGGACCAAGATTCGACTGTGCAATCGCGGCAGGACCAAGATTCGACTGTGCAATCGCGGCAGGACCAAGATTCGACTGTGCAATCGCGGCAGGACCAAGATTCGACTGTGCAATCGCGGCAGGACCAAGATTCGACTGTGCAATCGCGGCAGGACCAAGATTCGACTGTGCAATCGCGGCAGGACCAAGATTCGACTGTGCAATCGCGGCAGGACCAAGATTCGACTGTGCAATCGCGGCAGGACCAAGATTCGACTGTGCAATCGCGGCAGGACCAAGATTCGACTGTGCAATCGCGGCAGGACCAAGATTCGACTGTGCAATCGCGGCAGGACCAAGATTCGACTGTGCAATCGCGGCAGGACCAAGATTCGACTGTGCAATCGCGGCAGGACCAAGATTCGACTGTGCAATCGCGGCAGGACCAAGATTCGACTGTGCAATCGCGGCAGGACCAAGATTCGACTGTGCAATCGCGGCAGGACCAAGATTCGACTGTGCAATCGCGGCAGGACCAAGATTCGACTGTGCAATCGCGGCAGGACCAAGATTCGACTGTGCAATCGCGGCAGGACCAAGATTCGACTGTGCAATCGCGGCAGGACCAAGATTCGACTGTGCAATCGCGGCAGGACCAAGATTCGACTGTGCAATCGCGGCAGGACCAAGAGTCGACTGTGCAATCGCGGCAGGACCAAGATTCGACTGTGCAATCGCGGCAGGACCAAGATTCGACTGTGCAATCGCGGCAGGACCAAGATTCGACTGTGCAATCGCGGCAGGACCAAGATTCGACTGTGCAATCGCGGCAGGACCAAGATTCGACTGTGCAATCGCGGCAGGACCAAGATTCGACTGTGCAATCGCGGCAGGACCAAGATTCGACTGTGCAATCGCGGCAGGACCAAGATTCGACTGTGCAATCGCGGCAGGACCAAGATTCGACTGTGCAATCGCGGCAGGACCAAGATTCGACTGTGCAATCGCGGCAGGACCAAGATTCGACTGTGCAATCGCGGCAGGACCAAGATTCGACTGTGCAATCGCGGCAGGACCAAGATTCGACTGTGCAATCGCGGCAGGACCAAGATTCGACTGTGCAATCGCGGCAGGACCAAGATTCGACTGTGCAATCGCGGCAGGACCAAGATTCGACTGTGCAATCGCGGCAGGACCAAGATTCGACTGTGCAATCGCGGCAGGACCAAGATTCGACTGTGCAATCGCGGCAGGACCAAGATTCGACTGTGCAATCGCGGCAGGACCAAGATTCGACTGTGCAATCGCGGCAGGACCAAGATTCGACTGTGCAATCGCGGCAGGACCAAGATTCGACTGTGCAATCGCGGCAGGACCAAGATTCGACTGTGCAATCGCGGCAGGACCAAGATTCGACTGTGCAATCGCGGCAGGACCAAGATTCGACTGTGCAATCGCGGCAGGACCAAGATTCGACTGTGCAATCGCGGCAGGACCAAGATTCGACTGTGCAATCGCGGCAGGACCAAGATTCGACTGTGCAATCGCGGCAGGACCAAGATTCGACTGTGCAATCGCGGCAGGACCAAGATTCGACTGTGCAATCGCGGCAGGACCAAGATTCGACTGTGCAATCGCGGCAGGACCAAGATTCGACTGTGCAATCGCGGCAGGACCAAGATTCGACTGTGCAATCGCGGCAGGACCAAGATTCGACTGTGCAATCGCGGCAGGACCAAGATTCGACTGTGCAATCGCGGCAGGACCAAGATTCGACTGTGCAATCGCGGCAGGACCAAGATTCGACTGTGCAATCGCGGCAGGACCAAGATTCGACTGTGCAATCGCGGCAGGACCAAGATTCGACTGTGCAATCGCGGCAGGACCAAGATTCGACTGTGCAATCGCGGCAGGACCAAGATTCGACTGTGCAATCGCGGCAGGACCAAGATTCGACTGTGCAATCGCGGCAGGACCAAGATTCGACTGTGCAATCGCGGCAGGACCAAGATTCGACTGTGCAATCGCGGCAGGACCAAGATTCGACTGTGCAATCGCGGCAGGACCAAGATTCGACTGTGCAATCGCGGCAGGACCAAGATTCGACTGTGCAATCGCGGCAGGACCAAGATTCGACTGTGCAATCGCGGCAGGACCAAGATTCGACTGTGCAATCGCGGCAGGACCAAGATTCGACTGTGCAATCGCGGCAGGACCAAGATTCGACTGTGCAATCGCGGCAGGACCAAGATTCGACTGTGCAATCGCGGCAGGACCAAGATTCGACTGTGCAATCGCGGCAGGACCAAGATTCGACTGTGCAATCGCGGCAGGACCAAGATTCGACTGTGCAATCGCGGCAGGACCAAGATTCGACTGTGCAATCGCGGCAGGACCAAGATTCGACTGTGCAATCGCGGCAGGACCAAGATTCGACTGTGCAATCGCGGCAGGACCAAGATTCGACTGTGCAATCGCGGCAGGACCAAGATTCGACTGTGCAATCGCGGCAGGACCAAGATTCGACTGTGCAATCGCGGCAGGACCAAGATTCGACTGTGCAATCGCGGCAGGACCAAGATTCGACTGTGCAATCGCGGCAGGACCAAGATTCGACTGTGCAATCGCGGCAGGACCAAGATTCGACTGTGCAATCGCGGCAGGACCAAGATTCGACTGTGCAATCGCGGCAGGACCAAGATTCGACTGTGCAATCGCGGCAGGACCAAGATTCGACTGTGCAATCGCGGCAGGACCAAGATTCGACTGTGCAATCGCGGCAGGACCAAGATTCGACTGTGCAATCGCGGCAGGACCAAGATTCGACTGTGCAATCGCGGCAGGACCAAGATCGACTGTGCAATCGCGGCAGGACCAAGATTCGACTGTGCAATCGCGGCAGGACCAAGATTCGACTGTGCAATCGCGGCAGGACCAAGATTCGACTGTGCAATCGCGGCAGGACAAGATTCGACTGTGCAATCGCGGCAGGACCAAGAGTCGACTGTGCAATCGCGGCAGGACCAAGATTCGACTGTGCAATCGCGGCAGGACCAAGATTCGACTGTGCAATCGCGGCAGGACCAAGATTCGACTGTGCAATCGCGGCAGGACCGGCAACCAAGATTCGACTGTGCAATCGCGGCAGGACCAAGAAGATTCGACTGTGCAATCGCGGCAGGACCAAGATTCGACTGTGCAATCGCGGCAGGGACCAAGATTCGAGGCCGGCAGGACCAAGATTCGACTGTGCAATCGCGGCAGGACCAAGATTCGACTGTGCAATCGCGGCAGGACCAAGATTCGACTGTGCAATCGCGGCAGGACCAAGATTCGACTGTGCAATCGCGGCAGGACCAAGATTCGACTGTGCAATCGCGGCAGGACCAAGATTCGACTGTGCAATCGCGGCAGGACCAAGATTCGACTGTGCAATCGCGGCAGGACCAAGATTCGACTGTGCAATCGCGGCAGGACCAAGATTCGACTGTGCAATCGCGGCAGGACCAAGATTCGACTGTGCAATCGCGGCAGGACCAAGATTCGACTGTGCAATCGCGGCAGGACCAAGATTCGACTGTGCAATCGCGGCAGGACCAAGATTCGACTGTGCAATCGCGGCAGGACCAAGATTCGACTGTGCAATCGCGGCAGGACCAAGATTCGACTGTGCAATCGCGGCAGGACCAAGATTCGACTGTGCAATCGCGGCAGGACCAAGATTCGACTGTGCAATCGCGGCAGGACCAAGATTCGACTGTGCAATCGCGGCAGGACCAAGATTCGACTGTGCAATCGCGGCAGGACCAAGATTCGACTGTGCAATCGCGGCAGGACCAAGATTCGACTGTGCAATCGCGGCAGGACCAAGATTCGACTGTGCAATCGCGGCAGGACCAAGATTCGACTGTGCAATCGCGGCAGGACCAAGATTCGACTGTGCAATCGCGGCAGGACCAAGATTCGACTGTGCAATCGCGGCAGGACCAAGATTCGACTGTGCAATCGCGGCAGGACCAAGATTCGACTGTGCAATCGCGGCAGGACCAAGATTCGACTGTGCAATCGCGGCAGGACCAAGATTCGACTGTGCAATCGCGGCAGGACCAAGATTCGACTGTGCAATCGCGGCAGGACCAAGATTCGACTGTGCAATCGCGGCAGGACCAAGATTCGACTGTGCAATCGCGGCAGGACCAAGATTCGACTGTGCAATCGCGGCAGGACCAAGATTCGACTGTGCAATCGCGGCAGGACCAAGATTCGACTGTGCAATCGCGGCAGGACCAAGATTCGACTGTGCAATCGCGGCAGGACCAAGATTCGACTGTGCAATCGCGGCAGGACCAAGATTCGACTGTGCAATCGCGGCAGGACCAAGATTCGACTGTGCAATCGCGGCAGGACCAAGATTCGACTGTGCAATCGCGGCAGGACCAAGATTCGACTGTGCAATCGCGGCAGGACCAAGATTCGACTGTGCAATCGCGGCAGGACCAAGATTCGACTGTGCAATCGCGGCAGGACCAAGATTCGACTGTGCAATCGCGGCAGGACCAAGATTCGACTGTGCAATCGCGGCAGGACCAAGATTCGACTGTGCAATCGCGGCAGGACCAAGATTCGACTGTGCAATCGCGGCAGGACCAAGATTCGACTGTGCAATCGCGGCAGGACCAAGATTCGACTGTGCAATCGCGGCAGGACCAAGATTCGACTGTGCAATCGCGGCAGGACCAAGATTCGACTGTGCAATCGCGGCAGGACCAAGATTCGACTGTGCAATCGCGGCAGGACCAAGATTCGACTGTGCAATCGCGGCAGGACCAAGATTCGACTGTGCAATCGCGGCAGGACCAAGATTCGACTGTGCAATCGCGGCAGGACCAAGATTCGACTGTGCAATCGCGGCAGGACCAAGATTCGACTGTGCAATCGCGGCAGGACCAAGATTCGACTGTGCAATCGCGGCAGGACCAAGATTCGACTGTGCAATCGCGGCAGGACCAAGATTCGACTGTGCAATCGCGGCAGGACCAAGATTCGACTGTGCAATCGCGGCAGGACCAAGATTCGACTGTGCAATCGCGGCAGGACCAAGATTCGACTGTGCAATCGCGGCAGGACCAAGATTCGACTGTGCAATCGCGGCAGGACCAAGATTCGACTGTGCAATCGCGGCAGGACCAAGATTCGACTGTGCAATCGCGGCAGGACCAAGATTCGACTGTGCAATCGCGGCAGGACCAAGATTCGACTGTGCAATCGCGGCAGGACCAAGATTCGACTGTGCAATCGCGGCAGGACCAAGATTCGACTGTGCAATCGCGGCAGGACCAAGATTCGACTGTGCAATCGCGGCAGGACCAAGATTCGACTGTGCAATCGCGGCAGGACCAAGATTCGACTGTGCAATCGCGGCAGGACCAAGATTCGACTGTGCAATCGCGGCAGGACCAAGATTCGACTGTGCAATCGCGGCAGGACCAAGATTCGACTGTGCAATCGCGGCAGGACCAAGATTCGACTGTGCAATCGCGGCAGGACCAAGATTCGACTGTGCAATCGCGGCAGGACCAAGATTCGACTGTGCAATCGCGGCAGGACCAAGATTCGACTGTGCAATCGCGGCAGGACCAAGATTCGACTGTGCAATCGCGGCAGGACCAAGATTCGACTGTGCAATCGCGGCAGGACCAAGATTCGACTGTGCAATCGCGGCAGGACCAAGATTCGACTGTGCAATCGCGGCAGGACCAAGATTCGACTGTGCAATCGCGGCAGGACCAAGATTCGACTGTGCAATCGCGGCAGGACCAAGATTCGACTGTGCAATCGCGGCAGGACCAAGATTCGACTGTGCAATCGCGGCAGGACCAAGATTCGACTGTGCAATCGCGGCAGGACCAAGATTCGACTGTGCAATCGCGGCAGGACCAAGATTCGACTGTGCAATCGCGGCAGGACCAAGATTCGACTGTGCAATCGCGGCAGGACCAAGATTCGACTGTGCAATCGCGGCAGGACCAAGATTCGACTGTGCAATCGCGGCAGGACCAAGATTCGACTGTGCAATCGCGGCAGGACCAAGATTCGACTGTGCAATCGCGGCAGGACCAAGATTCGACTGTGCAATCGCGGCAGGACCAAGATTCGACTGTGCAATCGCGGCAGGACCAAGATTCGACTGTGCAATCGCGGCAGGACCAAGATTCGACTGTGCAATCGCGGCAGGACCAAGATTCGACTGTGCAATCGCGGCAGGACCAAGATTCGACTGTGCAATCGCGGCAGGACCAAGATTCGACTGTGCAATCGCGGCAGGACCAAGATTCGACTGTGCAATCGCGGCAGGACCAAGATTCGACTGTGCAATCGCGGCAGGACCAAGATTCGACTGTGCAATCGCGGCAGGACCAAGATTCGACTGTGCAATCGCGGCAGGACCAAGATTCGACTGTGCAATCGCGGCAGGACCAAGATTCGACTGTGCAATCGCGGCAGGACCAAGATTCGACTGTGCAATCGCGGCAGGACCAAGATTCGACTGTGCAATCGCGGCAGGACCAAGATTCGACTGTGCAATCGCGGCAGGACCAAGATTCGACTGTGCAATCGCGGCAGGACCAAGATTCGACTGTGCAATCGCGGCAGGACCAAGATTCGACTGTGCAATCGCGGCAGGACCAAGATTCGACTGTGCAATCGCGGCAGGACCAAGATTCGACTGTGCAATCGCGGCAGGACCAAGATTCGACTGTGCAATCGCGGCAGGACCAAGATTCGACTGTGCAATCGCGGCAGGACCAAGATTCGACTGTGCAATCGCGGCAGGACCAAGATTCGACTGTGCAATCGCGGCAGGACCAAGATTCGACTGTGCAATCGCGGCAGGACCAAGATTCGACTGTGCAATCGCGGCAGGACCAAGATTCGACTGTGCAATCGCGGCAGGACCAAGATTCGACTGTGCAATCGCGGCAGGACCAAGATTCGACTGTGCAATCGCGGCAGGACCAAGATTCGACTGTGCAATCGCGGCAGGACCAAGATTCGACTGTGCAATCGCGGCAGGACCAAGATTCGACTGTGCAATCGCGGCAGGACCAAGATTCGACTGTGCAATCGCGGCAGGACCAAGATTCGACTGTGCAATCGCGGCAGGACCAAGATTCGACTGTGCAATCGCGGCAGGACCAAGATTCGACTGTGCAATCGCGGCAGGACCAAGATTCGACTGTGCAATCGCGGCAGGACCAAGATTCGACTGTGCAATCGCGGCAGGACCAAGATTCGACTGTGCAATCGCGGCAGGACCAAGATTCGACTGTGCAATCGCGGCAGGACCAAGATTCGACTGTGCAATCGCGGCAGGACCAAGATTCGACTGTGCAATCGCGGCAGGACCAAGATTCGACTGTGCAATCGCGGCAGGACCAAGATTCGACTGTGCAATCGCGGCAGGACCAAGATTCGACTGTGCAATCGCGGCAGGACCAAGATTCGACTGTGCAATCGCGGCAGGACCAAGATTCGACTGTGCAATCGCGGCAGGACCAAGATTCGACTGTGCAATCGCGGCAGGACCAAGATTCGACTGTGCAATCGCGGCAGGACCAAGATTCGACTGTGCAATCGCGGCAGGACCAAGATTCGACTGTGCAATCGCGGCAGGACCAAGATTCGACTGTGCAATCGCGGCAGGACCAAGATTCGACTGTGCAATCGCGGCAGGACCAAGATTCGACTGTGCAATCGCGGCAGGACCAAGATTCGACTGTGCAATCGCGGCAGGACCAAGATTCGACTGTGCAATCGCGGCAGGACCAAGATTCGACTGTGCAATCGCGGCAGGACCAAGATTCGACTGTGCAATCGCGGCAGGACCAAGATTCGACTGTGCAATCGCGGCAGGACCAAGATTCGACTGTGCAATCGCGGCAGGACCAAGATTCGACTGTGCAATCGCGGCAGGACCAAGATTCGACTGTGCAATCGCGGCAGGACCAAGATTCGACTGTGCAATCGCGGCAGGACCAAGATTCGACTGTGCAATCGCGGCAGGACCAAGATTCGACTGTGCAATCGCGGCAGGACCAAGATTCGACTGTGCAATCGCGGCAGGACCAAGATTCGACTGTGCAATCGCGGCAGGACCAAGATTCGACTGTGCAATCGCGGCAGGACCAAGATTCGACTGTGCAATCGCGGCAGGACCAAGATTCGACTGTGCAATCGCGGCAGGACCAAGATTCGACTGTGCAATCGCGGCAGGACCAAGATTCGACTGTGCAATCGCGGCAGGACCAAGATTCGACTGTGCAATCGCGGCAGGACCAAGATTCGACTGTGCAATCGCGGCAGGACCAAGATTCGACTGTGCAATCGCGGCAGGACCAAGATTCGACTGTGCAATCGCGGCAGGACCAAGATTCGACTGTGCAATCGCGGCAGGACCAAGATTCGACTGTGCAATCGCGGCAGGACCAAGATTCGACTGTGCAATCGCGGCAGGACCAAGATTCGACTGTGCAATCGCGGCAGGACCAAGATTCGACTGTGCAATCGCGGCAGGACCAAGATTCGACTGTGCAATCGCGGCAGGACCAAGATTCGACTGTGCAATCGCGGCAGGACCAAGATTCGACTGTGCAATCGCGGCAGGACCAAGATTCGACTGTGCAATCGCGGCAGGACCAAGATTCGACTGTGCAATCGCGGCAGGACCAAGATTCGACTGTGCAATCGCGGCAGGACCAAGATTCGACTGTGCAATCGCGGCAGGACCAAGATTCGACTGTGCAATCGCGGCAGGACCAAGATTCGACTGTGCAATCGCGGCAGGACCAAGATTCGACTGTGCAATCGCGGCAGGACCAAGATTCGACTGTGCAATCGCGGCAGGACCAAGATTCGACTGTGCAATCGCGGCAGGACCAAGATTCGACTGTGCAATCGCGGCAGGACCAAGATTCGACTGTGCAATCGCGGCAGGACCAAGATTCGACTGTGCAATCGCGGCAGGACCAAGATTCGACTGTGCAATCGCGGCAGGACCAAGATTCGACTGTGCAATCGCGGCAGGACCAAGATTCGACTGTGCAATCGCGGCAGGACCAAGATTCGACTGTGCAATCGCGGCAGGACCAAGATTCGACTGTGCAATCGCGGCAGGACCAAGATTCGACTGTGCAATCGCGGCAGGACCAAGATTCGACTGTGCAATCGCGGCAGGACCAAGATTCGACTGTGCAATCGCGGCAGGACCAAGATTCGACTGTGCAATCGCGGCAGGACCAAGATTCGACTGTGCAATCGCGGCAGGACCAAGATTCGACTGTGCAATCGCGGCAGGACCAAGATTCGACTGTGCAATCGCGGCAGGACCAAGATTCGACTGTGCAATCGCGGCAGGACCAAGATTCGACTGTGCAATCGCGGCAGGACCAAGATTCGACTGTGCAATCGCGGCAGGACCAAGATTCGACTGTGCAATCGCGGCAGGACCAAGATTCGACTGTGCAATCGCGGCAGGACCAAGATTCGACTGTGCAATCGCGGCAGGACCAAGATTCGACTGTGCAATCGCGGCAGGACCAAGATTCGACTGTGCAATCGCGGCAGGACCAAGATTCGACTGTGCAATCGCGGCAGGACCAAGATTCGACTGTGCAATCGCGGCAGGACCAAGATTCGACTGTGCAATCGCGGCAGGACCAAGATTCGACTGTGCAATCGCGGCAGGACCAAGATTCGACTGTGCAATCGCGGCAGGACCAAGATTCGACTGTGCAATCGCGGCAGGACCAAGATTCGACTGTGCAATCGCGGCAGGACCAAGATTCGACTGTGCAATCGCGGCAGGACCAAGATTCGACTGTGCAATCGCGGCAGGACCAAGATTCGACTGTGCAATCGCGGCAGGACCAAGATTCGACTGTGCAATCGCGGCAGGACCAAGATTCGACTGTGCAATCGCGGCAGGACCAAGATTCGACTGTGCAATCGCGGCAGGACCAAGATTCGACTGTGCAATCGCGGCAGGACCAAGATTCGACTGTGCAATCGCGGCAGGACCAAGATTCGACTGTGCAATCGCGGCAGGACCAAGATTCGACTGTGCAATCGCGGCAGGACCAAGATTCGACTGTGCAATCGCGGCAGGACCAAGATTCGACTGTGCAATCGCGGCAGGACCAAGATTCGACTGTGCAATCGCGGCAGGACCAAGATTCGACTGTGCAATCGCGGCAGGACCAAGATTCGACTGTGCAATCGCGGCAGGACCAAGATTCGACTGTGCAATCGCGGCAGGACCAAGATTCGACTGTGCAATCGCGGCAGGACCAAGATTCGACTGTGCAATCGCGGCAGGACCAAGATTCGACTGTGCAATCGCGGCAGGACCAAGATTCGACTGTGCAATCGCGGCAGGACCAAGATTCGACTGTGCAATCGCGGCAGGACCAAGATTCGACTGTGCAATCGCGGCAGGACCAAGATTCGACTGTGCAATCGCGGCAGGACCAAGATTCGACTGTGCAATCGCGGCAGGACCAAGATTCGACTGTGCAATCGCGGCAGGACCAAGATTCGACTGTGCAATCGCGGCAGGACCAAGATTCGACTGTGCAATCGCGGCAGGACCAAGATTCGACTGTGCAATCGCGGCAGGACCAAGATTCGACTGTGCAATCGCGGCAGGACCAAGATTCGACTGTGCAATCGCGGCAGGACCAAGATTCGACTGTGCAATCGCGGCAGGACCAAGATTCGACTGTGCAATCGCGGCAGGACCAAGATTCGACTGTGCAATCGCGGCAGGACCAAGATTCGACTGTGCAATCGCGGCAGGACCAAGATTCGACTGTGCAATCGCGGCAGGACCAAGATTCGACTGTGCAATCGCGGCAGGACCAAGATTCGACTGTGCAATCGCGGCAGGACCAAGATTCGACTGTGCAATCGCGGCAGGACCAAGATTCGACTGTGCAATCGCGGCAGGACCAAGATTCGACTGTGCAATCGCGGCAGGACCAAGATTCGACTGTGCAATCGCGGCAGGACCAAGATTCGACTGTGCAATCGCGGCAGGACCAAGATTCGACTGTGCAATCGCGGCAGGACCAAGATTCGACTGTGCAATCGCGGCAGGACCAAGATTCGACTGTGCAATCGCGGCAGGACCAAGATTCGACTGTGCAATCGCGGCAGGACCAAGATTCGACTGTGCAATCGCGGCAGGACCAAGATTCGACTGTGCAATCGCGGCAGGACCAAGATTCGACTGTGCAATCGCGGCAGGACCAAGATTCGACTGTGCAATCGCGGCAGGACCAAGATTCGACTGTGCAATCGCGGCAGGACCAAGATTCGACTGTGCAATCGCGGCAGGACCAAGATTCGACTGTGCAATCGCGGCAGGACCAAGATTCGACTGTGCAATCGCGGCAGGACCAAGATTCGACTGTGCAATCGCGGCAGGACCAAGATTCGACTGTGCAATCGCGGCAGGACCAAGATTCGACTGTGCAATCGCGGCAGGACCAAGATTCGACTGTGCAATCGCGGCAGGACCAAGATTCGACTGTGCAATCGCGGCAGGACCAAGATTCGACTGTGCAATCGCGGCAGGACCAAGATTCGACTGTGCAATCGCGGCAGGACCAAGATTCGACTGTGCAATCGCGGCAGGACCAAGATTCGACTGTGCAATCGCGGCAGGACCAAGATTCGACTGTGCAATCGCGGCAGGACCAAGATTCGACTGTGCAATCGCGGCAGGACCAAGATTCGACTGTGCAATCGCGGCAGGACCAAGATTCGACTGTGCAATCGCGGCAGGACCAAGATTCGACTGTGCAATCGCGGCAGGACCAAGATTCGACTGTGCAATCGCGGCAGGACCAAGATTCGACTGTGCAATCGCGGCAGGACCAAGATTCGACTGTGCAATCGCGGCAGGACCAAGATTCGACTGTGCAATCGCGGCAGGACCAAGATTCGACTGTGCAATCGCGGCAGGACCAAGATTCGACTGTGCAATCGCGGCAGGACCAAGATTCGACTGTGCAATCGCGGCAGGACCAAGATTCGACTGTGCAATCGCGGCAGGACCAAGATTCGACTGTGCAATCGCGGCAGGACCAAGATTCGACTGTGCAATCGCGGCAGGACCAAGATTCGACTGTGCAATCGCGGCAGGACCAAGATTCGACTGTGCAATCGCGGCAGGACCAAGATTCGACTGTGCAATCGCGGCAGGACCAAGATTCGACTGTGCAATCGCGGCAGGACCAAGATTCGACTGTGCAATCGCGGCAGGACCAAGATTCGACTGTGCAATCGCGGCAGGACCAAGATTCGACTGTGCAATCGCGGCAGGACCAAGATTCGACTGTGCAATCGCGGCAGGACCAAGATTCGACTGTGCAATCGCGGCAGGACCAAGATTCGACTGTGCAATCGCGGCAGGACCAAGATTCGACTGTGCAATCGCGGCAGGACCAAGATTCGACTGTGCAATCGCGGCAGGACCAAGATTCGACTGTGCAATCGCGGCAGGACCAAGATTCGACTGTGCAATCGCGGCAGGACCAAGATTCGACTGTGCAATCGCGGCAGGACCAAGATTCGACTGTGCAATCGCGGCAGGACCAAGATTCGACTGTGCAATCGCGGCAGGACCAAGATTCGACTGTGCAATCGCGGCAGGACCAAGATTCGACTGTGCAATCGCGGCAGGACCAAGATTCGACTGTGCAATCGCGGCAGGACCAAGATTCGACTGTGCAATCGCGGCAGGACCAAGATTCGACTGTGCAATCGCGGCAGGACCAAGATTCGACTGTGCAATCGCGGCAGGACCAAGATTCGACTGTGCAATCGCGGCAGGACCAAGATTCGACTGTGCAATCGCGGCAGGACCAAGATTCGACTGTGCAATCGCGGCAGGACCAAGATTCGACTGTGCAATCGCGGCAGGACCAAGATTCGACTGTGCAATCGCGGCAGGACCAAGATTCGACTGTGCAATCGCGGCAGGACCAAGATTCGACTGTGCAATCGCGGCAGGACCAAGATTCGACTGTGCAATCGCGGCAGGACCAAGATTCGACTGTGCAATCGCGGCAGGACCAAGATTCGACTGTGCAATCGCGGCAGGACCAAGATTCGACTGTGCAATCGCGGCAGGACCAAGATTCGACTGTGCAATCGCGGCAGGACCAAGATTCGACTGTGCAATCGCGGCAGGACCAAGATTCGACTGTGCAATCGCGGCAGGACCAAGATTCGACTGTGCAATCGCGGCAGGACCAAGATTCGACTGTGCAATCGCGGCAGGACCAAGATTCGACTGTGCAATCGCGGCAGGACCAAGATTCGACTGTGCAATCGCGGCAGGACCAAGATTCGACTGTGCAATCGCGGCAGGACCAAGATTCGACTGTGCAATCGCGGCAGGACCAAGATTCGACTGTGCAATCGCGGCAGGACCAAGATTCGACTGTGCAATCGCGGCAGGACCAAGATTCGACTGTGCAATCGCGGCAGGACCAAGATTCGACTGTGCAATCGCGGCAGGACCAAGATTCGACTGTGCAATCGCGGCAGGACCAAGATTCGACTGTGCAATCGCGGCAGGACCAAGATTCGACTGTGCAATCGCGGCAGGACCAAGATTCGACTGTGCAATCGCGGCAGGACCAAGATTCGACTGTGCAATCGCGGCAGGACCAAGATTCGACTGTGCAATCGCGGCAGGACCAAGATTCGACTGTGCAATCGCGGCAGGACCAAGATTCGACTGTGCAATCGCGGCAGGACCAAGATTCGACTGTGCAATCGCGGCAGGACCAAGATTCGACTGTGCAATCGCGGCAGGACCAAGATTCGACTGTGCAATCGCGGCAGGACCAAGATTCGACTGTGCAATCGCGGCAGGACCAAGATTCGACTGTGCAATCGCGGCAGGACCAAGATTCGACTGTGCAATCGCGGCAGGACCAAGATTCGACTGTGCAATCGCGGCAGGACCAAGATTCGACTGTGCAATCGCGGCAGGACCAAGATTCGACTGTGCAATCGCGGCAGGACCAAGATTCGACTGTGCAATCGCGGCAGGACCAAGATTCGACTGTGCAATCGCGGCAGGACCAAGATTCGACTGTGCAATCGCGGCAGGACCAAGATTCGACTGTGCAATCGCGGCAGGACCAAGATTCGACTGTGCAATCGCGGCAGGACCAAGATTCGACTGTGCAATCGCGGCAGGACCAAGATTCGACTGTGCAATCGCGGCAGGACCAAGATTCGACTGTGCAATCGCGGCAGGACCAAGATTCGACTGTGCAATCGCGGCAGGACCAAGATTCGACTGTGCAATCGCGGCAGGACCAAGATTCGACTGTGCAATCGCGGCAGGACCAAGATTCGACTGTGCAATCGCGGCAGGACCAAGATTCGACTGTGCAATCGCGGCAGGACCAAGATTCGACTGTGCAATCGCGGCAGGACCAAGATTCGACTGTGCAATCGCGGCAGGACCAAGATTCGACTGTGCAATCGCGGCAGGACCAAGATTCGACTGTGCAATCGCGGCAGGACCAAGATTCGACTGTGCAATCGCGGCAGGACCAAGATTCGACTGTGCAATCGCGGCAGGACCAAGATTCGACTGTGCAATCGCGGCAGGACCAAGATTCGACTGTGCAATCGCGGCAGGACCAAGATTCGACTGTGCAATCGCGGCAGGACCAAGATTCGACTGTGCAATCGCGGCAGGACCAAGATTCGACTGTGCAATCGCGGCAGGACCAAGATTCGACTGTGCAATCGCGGCAGGACCAAGATTCGACTGTGCAATCGCGGCAGGACCAAGATTCGACTGTGCAATCGCGGCAGGACCAAGATTCGACTGTGCAATCGCGGCAGGACCAAGATTCGACTGTGCAATCGCGGCAGGACCAAGATTCGACTGTGCAATCGCGGCAGGACCAAGATTCGACTGTGCAATCGCGGCAGGACCAAGATTCGACTGTGCAATCGCGGCAGGACCAAGATTCGACTGTGCAATCGCGGCAGGACCAAGATTCGACTGTGCAATCGCGGCAGGACCAAGATTCGACTGTGCAATCGCGGCAGGACCAAGATTCGACTGTGCAATCGCGGCAGGACCAAGATTCGACTGTGCAATCGCGGCAGGACCAAGATTCGACTGTGCAATCGCGGCAGGACCAAGATTCGACTGTGCAATCGCGGCAGGACCAAGATTCGACTGTGCAATCGCGGCAGGACCAAGATTCGACTGTGCAATCGCGGCAGGACCAAGATTCGACTGTGCAATCGCGGCAGGACCAAGATTCGACTGTGCAATCGCGGCAGGACCAAGATTCGACTGTGCAATCGCGGCAGGACCAAGATTCGACTGTGCAATCGCGGCAGGACCAAGATTCGACTGTGCAATCGCGGCAGGACCAAGATTCGACTGTGCAATCGCGGCAGGACCAAGATTCGACTGTGCAATCGCGGCAGGACCAAGATTCGACTGTGCAATCGCGGCAGGACCAAGATTCGACTGTGCAATCGCGGCAGGACCAAGATTCGACTGTGCAATCGCGGCAGGACCAAGATTCGACTGTGCAATCGCGGCAGGACCAAGATTCGACTGTGCAATCGCGGCAGATTCGACTGTGCAATCGCGGCAGGACCAAGATTCGACTGTGCAATCGCGGCAGGACCAAGATTCGACTGTGCAATCGCGGCAGGACCAAGATTCGACTGTGCAATCGCGGCAGGACCAAGATTCGACTGTGCAATCGCGGCAGGACCAAGATTCGACTGTGCAATCGCGGCAGGACCAAGATTCGACTGTGCAATCGCGGCAGGACCAAGATTCGACTGTGCAATCGCGGCAGGACCAAGATTCGACTGTGCAATCGCGGCAGGACCAAGATTCGACTGTGCAATCGCGGCAGGACCAAGATTCGACTGTGCAATCGCGGCAGGACCAAGATTCGACTGTGCAATCGCGGCAGGACCAAGATTCGACTGTGCAATCGCGGCAGGACCAAGATTCGACTGTGCAATCGCGGCAGGACCAAGATTCGACTGTGCAATCGCGGCAGGACCAAGATTCGACTGTGCAATCGCGGCAGGACCAAGATTCGACTGTGCAATCGCGGCAGGACCAAGATTCGACTGTGCAATCGCGGCAGGACCAAGATTCGACTGTGCAATCGCGGCAGGACCAAGATTCGACTGTGCAATCGCGGCAGGACCAAGATTCGACTGTGCAATCGCGGCAGGACCAAGATTCGACTGTGCAATCGCGGCAGGACCAAGATTCGACTGTGCAATCGCGGCAGGACCAAGATTCGACTGTGCAATCGCGGCAGGACCAAGATTCGACTGTGCAATCGCGGCAGGACCAAGATTCGACTGTGCAATCGCGGCAGGACCAAGATTCGACTGTGCAATCGCGGCAGGACCAAGATTCGACTGTGCAATCGCGGCAGGACCAAGATTCGACTGTGCAATCGCGGCAGGACCAAGATTCGACTGTGCAATCGCGGCAGGACCAAGATTCGACTGTGCAATCGCGGCAGGACCAAGATTCGACTGTGCAATCGCGGCAGGACCAAGATTCGACTGTGCAATCGCGGCAGGACCAAGATTCGACTGTGCAATCGCGGCAGGACCAAGATTCGACTGTGCAATCGCGGCAGGACCAAGATTCGACTGTGCAATCGCGGCAGGACCAAGATTCGACTGTGCAATCGCGGCAGGACCAAGATTCGACTGTGCAATCGCGGCAGGACCAAGATTCGACTGTGCAATCGCGGCAGGACCAAGATTCGACTGTGCAATCGCGGCAGGACCAAGATTCGACTGTGCAATCGCGGCAGGACCAAGATTCGACTGTGCAATCGCGGCAGGACCAAGATTCGACTGTGCAATCGCGGCAGGACCAAGATTCGACTGTGCAATCGCGGCAGGACCAAGATTCGACTGTGCAATCGCGGCAGGACCAAGATTCGACTGTGCAATCGCGGCAGGACCAAGATTCGACTGTGCAATCGCGGCAGGACCAAGATTCGACTGTGCAATCGCGGCAGGACCAAGATTCGACTGTGCAATCGCGGCAGGACCAAGATTCGACTGTGCAATCGCGGCAGGACCAAGATTCGACTGTGCAATCGCGGCAGGACCAAGATTCGACTGTGCAATCGCGGCAGGACCAAGATTCGACTGTGCAATCGCGGCAGGACCAAGATTCGACTGTGCAATCGCGGCAGGACCAAGATTCGACTGTGCAATCGCGGCAGGACCAAGATTCGACTGTGCAATCGCGGCAGGACCAAGATTCGACTGTGCAATCGCGGCAGGACCAAGATTCGACTGTGCAATCGCGGCAGGACCAAGATTCGACTGTGCAATCGCGGCAGGACCAAGATTCGACTGTGCAATCGCGGCAGGACCAAGATTCGACTGTGCAATCGCGGCAGGACCAAGATTCGACTGTGCAATCGCGGCAGGACCAAGATTCGACTGTGCAATCGCGGCAGGACCAAGATTCGACTGTGCAATCGCGGCAGGACCAAGATTCGACTGTGCAATCGCGGCAGGACCAAAGATTCGACTGTGCAATCGCGGCAGGACCAAGATTCGACTGTGCAATCGCGGCAGGACCAAGATTCGACTGTGCAATCGCGGCAGGACCAAGATTCGACTGTGCAATCGCGGCAGGACCAAGATTCGACTGTGCAATCGCGGCAGGACCAAGATTCGACTGTGCAATCGCGGCAGGACCAAGATTCGACTGTGCAATCGCGGCAGGACCAAGATTCGACTGTGCAATCGCGGCAGGACCAAGATTCGACTGTGCAATCGCGGCAGGACCAAGATTCGACTGTGCAATCGCGGCAGGACCAAGATTCGACTGTGCAATCGCGGCAGGACCAAGATTCGACTGTGCAATCGCGGCAGGACCAAGATTCGACTGTGCAATCGCGGCAGGACCAAGATTCGACTGTGCAATCGCGGCAGGACCAAGATTCGACTGTGCAATCGCGGCAG